>CAKNWT010257317.1:0-12596 GCA_932066315.1 Andricus coriarius
CTTCTCGGTGTGTTATTAGAACATTTTTCAGCAACCCTCGTAAAAGAAATCATCATCATCATGTTCCTGACCATCTTCCAATTCTTGTTGATCCTCCTCCTCCTTCTTATTTTCAACTCGATCTCCATCTTTCTCATTCATATTATCTTTAAGACCTCCTGCAGTTTGGTCAATACTGAACCACTACTATTATCATTTTATTCATTGATGTTATTATTTTTAGTCGTTTCTTAAGATTATGGAAACTTGAGACTCGGGAATAGACTTTTAGATAGTCTTGACATGTATAAGTCATCTTGATGCTGCATAGGGTGTGAATGGCAATAAATCAATGAAGACATACTTTATATAGCAGCGCGCTTGTAGATGTGGCTATAGTGGCGGTGGAGGTGGTGGCCGTGGTGATGGTGACGGTGGTGGTGGTGGCGGTGGTTCAATCTTGCAGCAACGTTGGAAGAATGTTGAATGAACGTTGAAGCAGCGTCGAATTAACGTTGGACAGAGTGTGCACAGGTGGTGGTGATGGTGGAGGTGGTTGTTGGGGTGAGCGTATAGCTACCTAATGTGTGAATATAAAAACTGCCTTACGTAATTCCTCAATACTCAAGAGGATTTCACTGGTATAATGCTCGTTGCCTGCAGCTCGTAAGGTCAGGAGCAAATGAAGGCGATCACTCAGTTTGTTAGGATCATCATAGTAGGGATAGCTTGTTGTTAGGCTTTTCATCACTACCTGACATTGGGATAGAGAACCTTACCCTTTAGGGTATCGTTTGTGTGGAAACAATTTCGCAATAGTGTTATTGTACTTACAAGGAGAGGACACGAGATGGGAATCGTCGATTCGACTGGGACTTTGCAGGATGAAAGTACATCAAAATCCATTAGGGGCGTATTTTTTCTTTCGATCTGATTGGCCTTAGTTTTCGAGATATCGAGGTTTGAGTATTTGCGCTCAAGCGCTCGACTGGCCACTGCAGAGCGGGGACCCGGGCTTGGCGGCCCTGGGCACTTACTCACAGTCCGACACTAATACTGTGATAAACGGAAAGTCCACAAGGTCTCTATATCATCAGATATCATTCTTATAGAGTTTTTTCACGTGGATTGCGATTCTTAAATCGAATATAATCCATCATGTCAAATTTTTCAAAAAAATGGGGTCAGAAAGTAAGAACAAAAAATCGTATTTGTCGCTTTTTGGAAAAGTTGTTAAACACTATAGTCCAGCGGATAGTGACTATTTTCATGTGAATCATGCAAATTATGTCACAAGCAATTATTGTATATTTTGGTTAGGTATATAAAACCTCAAGAACATTTTGAAGGCGAGAAACATCCGCATGTTATTAAAAATATAAAATTATATTTTTCTTTCAAAGTTTGCAAGATACGGAAAAATTATAAGAACCCAAATTGTTCATCTCAAAAATATATATGATTTGTTACTATATTATATATGATACATATTTTTCTATAAAAAACAATATACAAACTTGGGTTTTTACTTTTATCGAGTATTATTTGTAAATATTTAACATTATTATTCAAATTTATTTTTTAACCCGTTGTGGTCATATGATGTCCAAAAGGCCCCACGGGCTTTCCGCTTCTTTTCCTATTTTCTCCGTTGTTTTTTCGTCAATTATTTTTTTCCAATAGTTGAATTATCACTGAAGCTTCGGAGATATTTTTTCCTATTTTGTATTGTTTCAACATCGCTTATGATTTTTTTGCAGCCAACAATTTTTTACGAAAAGTTGATGAATGTTTTTTTTTAAGGAAATCACGTAACTTCTTTATAATTTTCACCTCATTTCAGTTCACTGACACTGATTAAGATGATCAATATACACTTCAATTGCATAGGATTTAATACTTTTCACTTTCGTTTAGCAACTATAACATAAGTTCATGTAAGTTTTTTAATAGTGCCTAGGTACAATAAATCCATTATCTCGATGTTCTCCGTTTGTGATAGAAATTTTCTAGGCAAGAAGAAAATGAATAATATAAACTTAATTACCAATGACTTTTAGGAAAATTTTTTATCCAAAAATTAATTTTTGTTAAAAATTCTTTTTTTAATTTGTTATCTAATGCCTTTTAATAGAATTAATTGTTATGATATAACATATTTACAAATTATATTCAATAAAAGTAAAAATTCAAGTCTATATATTTTTCCCGCAACAAAAAATTACTTTCACATTATTCATTTAAAAGGCTTTAAATTTTCGTAAGTGCTGCAACAGTGGCATCGGAACGCCGATACTCGATAATTTCTTCATATGATGCTTTCCGCGAACTGCATCCTATATACACTATACGTATGGCCGAAACTCACATGTGTACAAAATATTAGTCTATTGAAGACACTGGAAATCCATATTTTAGGTGTCTTGTAAAATATTTTGCATTGTCATTAGTAGCCCAGCAGATAACGTGAACAATTGATGTATTTCGTGTCACAAACCGAGGCATTTTTTAAATGCTTTTAAAACTGAAAATATTTCTACAGCTTTTTCTGGGACATTATCTTATTGTTATGAAAAAAGCGGCCTACTGTACGGACATTTTCGCATCACTTTTAAATTTAAATGTTTTGTTGACAATTAAAGGAAATATTCATCCTATTAAAAAATGATCTGAAGAAAACTCGTGGATCTTTTTCAGGTGAACAATTTGATTCCCAAACGTTTTTTCGTATCTTGCATAGTTTTACCGAAAAAATAATTATTTATTGGTAATTATATGCAGATGAATACCATCTTCGAAATTTTTTGCATGATTCACTTGAAAATAGTCATTATCCGCTGGACTATAGCGTTAAAACAGTTTTTCTAAAAAGCGACAAAAACGGTTTTTTGTTCTTACTTTCTGACCCCGTTTTTTTTTAAAAATTCGACGTGATGGATTATATTTATTTGAAGATTCGCAATCTACGTGAAAAAACTCTATAGGAATGATATCTAATAATATAGAAACCCTGCGGACTTTCCGCCTATCACAGTATTAGCTCGAGCGCAAATACTCAAACCTCGATATCTCGAAAATCAAGGCCCATTAGATCAAAAGAAAAAATACGCCCCTAATGGATTTTGATGTACTTTCATCCTGCAAAGTCACAGTCGAATCGACGATGCCCATCTCGCGTCCTCTCCTTGTTAGTATTATTTCTAATACGACTTGGTTCAGAGGGATGCTTCTTGTGAGCGTACTGTTTATCTCCCAGGTAGATGAATTGATCATCACAATGGACAGGTTTATCACCAATCATAAGAGCATCACCTAGTCTACGTACACCGTACACCAGGGTGAGCCACTAATAATTAGCAACAGGTTGTGTTGCAGTATTAGCTTATTAGCGAGCCAAACCAACTGGCCATAGCAGGCAGAAAGGACTTCGTTTATGACAACAAATTTGACATAGCGATAAATGTCTTAGATGGTAGAATGGTAATAGAGGATCACGGATGTGGTTCGGGTTTCACCTACATCGAAGCTGGTGTAGTAAATATTTATAGTTGCTACTCGTCAGGTAATAAGAGAATCAAGTATCTCGAAAGCAGCTCGCGAGAAATCGTCACAAGAATCCGTATTAATAAAGAAAGTGCTATTGTAGCAGGAGATTTTAATGCGAAGTCACCATTATGGGGCATGAGGTACACGGACGGCAGAGGACAAACTGTTGCGGAATGGGTTGCGGAGAACGAGCTGGTGGTCTTAAATGTTGGTGATAAGCCGACTTGCCAAGCACGGGGCTACTCCTCAGTGCTGGACCTAACCTTTGCTACAGAAGACATTAGCAGAAAAATGGAACAATGGGGGGTGAGTGACAACGAATCGTTAAGTGACTAAAAATATATTATTTTTAGGACCGTGGAAGAAAAGACGAAGATGACTCATGAAAAGAAAAAGTGCATTAGATGGTGTGTATCTAAACTAGACAAAGAGAAGCTAAGCCAAATGGCTAGTGAAATCGACATCAGCATGAATACAACTTCGGCGGAAGGTTTCTCAAACGTGCTGAAGGAATTATGGAATGAGACCATGCCAAAAAGACTGTTAATTCCTGGAAGAAAAAGCGCATACTGGTGGAATGAGGAAAACGCAAAATTTCGGGTAGATTGCAATAAAGCAAGAAGACTCTACACCAGAAGTGTCAAAAAGGGTCAACAAAGCATGATACTGGAAAATTGGGAAAACTACCTGATGGCCAAAAAAAGCCTGCGATCCAGTATAAGGAAGGCAAAAAAGGCCTTCTGGAGGGCGGCCTGCGAGAAGGTAGACACAGACGTGTGGGGAAATGGTTACCAAATTGCCATGAAAAAAATGACTGGCTTCCTCCCCCAAAACACAGCTGAAGATGTCTTTCGTGGAGAGAGTCGTAGAACACCTCTTCCCCAAACATGAGCCGGTAAATTTTTGTTTGAAAGAGCGCGGATACGCTAATCCTTTCACGCTAGCGGAATCAATCGCAGCCTTTGAGCTCCTAAAGAGAAATAAAGCACCAGGACCAGGTGGAATTCCGGCTGAAATTCGGAAAGCGGTTGTAGCTGCAAAGCCAGAGTATCTGCTGGAAGTCTACAATCCACTGGTGAGGAATGCTGTTTTTCCGGAAAGGTGGAAAATCGCAAAACTTGTGCTTTTGAAAAAAGGTGACAAGGCACCGAAAAGTCCTTTATCGTGCAGGGCAATCGGAGTCTATCAAATATCCAGTATGGTTTCAGAAAGGGTAGACAAACGACGGACGCAGTTGGTAAGGTGATAAGGATCGCAAAAAAGGCAGAAAAGTACGCAAGTCGTAACAAGAAGCTATGTGCGATTGTCACCCTGGACTGATAAGTCTCATTGGGTCATACTTGGCTCAAAGAAAATTAACCATCAAAGCAGAAGGGGAGACGAAAACAATCTCGAAAAAAGCGGTGTCCCACAAGGCTCGACTCTCGGACCGACACTGTGGAACGTACTTTATGATCCGGTCTTGAGGATAAAGCTCCCAAAACGTATGAAAATAATGGGATATGCAGATGATGTGGCATTGGTGGTGATTGCCAAACCAGAAGAGATGTTGATGGGCACAACTAACGCAGACATGCAAATGGTCCTTAATGAGCTCGAAAGCAGAGAGTTGGAACTAACCCCGGAAAAGACCGAAGTTTTACTGGTCACCAAAAACTACGTCCTGTATGGTTCACTATACAAGGAGTCGGAATTGAGCGTTGCCCCGGAATCAAATACCTAGGGACGTACCTTGACAGGAAACTCAATTTTGCTACGCAAGTAAACGAAACGACACGAAAAGCAAAAAAAAACGGCAAATGCGCTAATGGGTATTATGCCGAATATCGGTGGTCCACGTGCTTCAAAGCGAGCACTCCTGTCAAGCGTGGTTCACTCACAACTGCTATATGCAGCGCATGTGTGGTCAAAAGCAGCGAGAAACCAGAAATTGAAAAGGCTTCTAACAAAAGCACAGATACAGATGACGATAAGAATATGCAGCGCATAAAGGACAATATCTTCAGTTGGAATAGCGGTCATATCTCGAACGCCAAACATTTATCTGCTGATAGAAGAGCGAGAGGAGAAATACCAAGGCAGAGACCCGGAAACTGCGAGGGAAAAACTCATGGAGAAATGGCAGCAGCTATGGGAAACGGCAAAACATGGACGATGGACGTGCGAACTCATCCCATCGATAAACCGATGGGTTTTATGGAAACGCGACGAAATTGATTATTTTATGACACAGGCCCTATCTGGACATGGGTGTTTCACTAAACTCCTGTATGGCAGGAGAAGGGCTGAAACAGACGAGTGTGTCTACTGTGGATAAATCGATGACGCAAGACATACGCTCTTTAAGTGTGACAGATGGTACCAAGAGAGGACAAACTTTCTCCAAGAAACGCAATCCCCCTTTACTCCTAGTAATATAATGGAATGTTTGCTCAAATCTGAACAGCAATGGGACATTACCTACAAAATAATTAGACAAATAATTCAGACCAAAGAAGGAGAATATAGAAAATTAAGATCTTCATGTATATTTATATATATATATTAAGATCGTTGTAGTGATGATATCAGCATCCCCACACTACCGAGAAGTGCGGACCCTTCTCGGTGTGTTATAAGAATATTTTTCACCAGCCCTCGTAAAAAAAAAGATTCATCATCATCCCGTGTGGGGTTTGCTTGTCCTCCATTGGGCGCCTCTCCATGTTGCGGATAGGGGAACACCTCCTAGATATGGGTGGTACCGGGGAAATCAAATACCCGGGCTGGACAAAAACCAGCTAGGGGAAGGAACTCCGAACAAGTAACCAGTCATGAGTAGGTATATTACAAACAATACACCCCAACGGAGTAGCAATCTCCCCACTGATTCCGATCGGGTGCAAGCCCTGGTGGTCAGTGCCGGTCTCCGGTCTCATGGATTTTGGACAGGACTAAACATACTTGGTCAGGAGCGTCTGCGAGCAGTTGGGTGGTTCGTTGGACGTGACAGAGGAGGTGGAAGTATCCGTCAACAAGATGGACATAGCAGAAAAGGATGCCAAACTCTCAGAGACGAATGGTCTCTTTGAAGAGTTACCCGGCACCATCAAAGAAATGGTGGATTTTAGCAGCTCTAAGAGGAACATGTGGCTTCCAATTAGGGACGGGCTGAAACGAGTGGAGCGACTCGTGGACGAACTGCGCGATCACTCTATGACGACTGAAGGGCTTCATAGGGATTTGATCGAGAATGTTGGACGAACTGCCCGTACTAGAGCGACGACTCGTAAGGAGAAGGAAAAGGAGGGAGACGGACGAAAGCTGCACTCAAACTGATGAATCCGTAGCAGCCATCACTCTCCGTGATAGGAAGCGAGAGAGGGAGACCACCCTGAGTCCAGTAGAGAAGAGTCCTTCCAAGTCGAAAAGCAAAAGGCCGAGAACACGTGGCGCTACAGCGCCAACGACCTCGAAACCCAATAAGGACGAGAAAGGGATGCCTACACAGGCAACCCAAGCTACTAAGAAGGAGGAGAGAAAAAGGCGAGCTAGAATCGAGGTGGTTATTATAAAGCTGCCGAGGGTTTAAGTTATGCAGAGGTCCTCAAGGACCTTAAGCGTAATGTGAAACCTGACACCCCTGGTGTTAAAATTAAGGGTGTCAGAGAAACCATGAACGGCGAAATCCTTGTGGAATTAGGTCCTGCAGCGGACGACATACTAAAGCTATCCGCTGCTATTAGAGAGGCCGTCGGAAAAGGTGGCAGTGTAAGGGAGCTGGTTCCTCGCACTGAGGTCGAGGTATTTGACCTCGACACAACCACAGACGAGGAGGAGGTCGATGCTGCCATCAGAAGACATTTTGGCGAGTAGCCAGCAGGTGAGATCAGGGTTAGTCTCACAAAGAGGGCCTTTAGAGGAACTCTGAAGGCTTTTGTGGAACTGACCGAAGAAATGGCGGCGAGTTTGGTAAGCGCAGGACACCTCAAGGTGGAGCGGGTGTACTGTCGCTTACGCAAGAAAATGGAGGTCACATGCTGTTACCGCTGTCTAGGCTGTGACCACATGGCAGCGGTTCGTGAGAGTCCTGATCGGACAAGAGGATGCTGGAGGTGCGGCAAGGAGGGAAACAGGTCTTCAAAGTGCGTGAACACTCTCGAGTGCTACCTCTGCACCGCAAAAGGAGGAAAGCTCCGGACTGACCATCTCCCGGGGACGATGAGATGCGCGTCATTCAGGGAGACAGCCCCGCTGAGGAAGCCTTCCCGATTATAGCCCAATCTGCTGCACCCAACGAAGATGTCGAAGGTCGACGAGCCCGATACGCGACGAGGTCGCGTTGCTGAGGTCGATACGTACATCTTGGTTGAAAAATAAAAGGCGCTATAGGAGAACAAAGGCAGAACAAATTGCCAGAATAAAAGAAAGCTAGCAGGCACTTCCAACAGTGAAGAAAACGGCACCCCCTGAAGTAATGCGAAAGCGGTTCCAGGATTGTCTCTGCCAAGAAGAAGGGGTGATGGTTCTTAGTGGGTCTCTTGGTGGCATTATTATAATGACAAACATTATTTTGTATAATGCAACGTATAATTGAATATTATATATGTCAGTGTCATTGTAGGGATGTGACTATGATCCCCACATCCTCCACCAGCCATCGTAAAAAAAATCAGCATCATCATCACGGATATCCGCTCTCCCCGTCGAACGCGTGCAGGCGACATCTTGATGGATCTAGCAAAAGCCACGAAGGATACGCAAGCCTTTGTAAGTGCCGTGAAGACATCAATGGGAGAGACGGCAGCAGTCAGGAGTCTAATTCCCAGAATAACTCTAGAAACCATGGATCTTGATAGCATGACGACCAAGTAAGATAAGGAAGAAGCTTGAGGCGTGACCTTGAGGGAAACGCTGGTGACTTCAGGGTCACGGTCTCTAAAGCAAATAAATGGGGCAAGTCATGGCTATCGTTGAAATCAATTAGCAAGATATCAGAAAGCACCATCGCCATCACCCTCTCGTTCAATTTCTTCAGGTAATAATTGTTTGACTTCATGGTTTATTTATTCGGGCAAAACTTGATAAACTTTTTTATTGGTAGAGTCTTTCGTAATGCTTACTAGTCTCTGCAGTGGTGTCACTATAGGCTTAAACGTTTTATTTAGCATACTTTCGTTATAGGCATTACTAATTTTTAGTACTCTATGCTTCTATCGTATCGCAATACTGGTTTTACCAATTTGACGTAAAGTACCCATCTGCTTGCTGAAATCCATGTTGAGGTAACTTCAGCTTAATCAATTTTGATGAACTGCTTTCGCTATATTTCTACGTATAGCAATGAGGTAGTTGAATGCTCATCACAATCACAATTGTTACGACTAGTTGAGGATCAGTCTTCCATTCAATATTCTATCGACCAAAGTACCTTTGTTATCATCCCTTTCTTCAACCACTTTAACCACCTATATTCTGCAACACCACCTGCACCATCACCACCACCACCAGTGCACACTCTGTGTAAGGTTGATTCACCATTTTTTCAACGTTGCTTCTACATTGAACCAACAACACCCCACTACCACCACCTCCAAACCACCGCAATCACCACTGCCACCATAACCACCGCCACCGCCATCATCACCACTGCCACCACTTCCACCGCCATCATAGCCACATCTACAAGCGCGACTAAGTCGTCATTGATTTGATTCCATTCACACCATAACTCTCATGAATTTACTCCTCTAAAGTTACCAGAATCACAATAAACAACTACAAATAATAACAGGAATGAACAAAATGATAATAGTAGTAGTTCAATAGTGACCAAACTGCAGGAAGTCTTCAGGCGCAAATGTGGTTCTCTGAGCAAAAGTGTTGAATATCATTATGTGTTTGAGTCTTTTATGACTAAGACAACCAAGAAGAAAGATGAGAAGCACGATGATGTGGATGAGAAAGATGGAGATCGAGATGAAAATCAGAACGAGGAGGATCAACAAGAATTGGGAGAGGATCAGGAACATGACGATGATGATAACAATTCTGAAACAGCGTTATATCGATGGGTTCTACGAATATTAGGCTATTGTTCTGTTACCGTTAAGAAAGCGACTATCATCCCATAACGAATAAGCATTAGTCTATCGTTCCGCTACGGATAAGAATTAGTCTAATATAAATGTTCCGACGAATAATAGGCTATCGTCCATACAATATAGCATCTCAAATATAAATTTCCCAAATAATTCACGATAATTACAAAAAAAACTTTTAGTTCATCCACTTTATCACAATTAATTGTGAAAATATTGTATCATTTTTTCATTAATACATATATAGCTAAAAGTTCCTAAAATTCATTAACCATAATAACATAACTTATAGGTTATGTTTGAAATTTTGTCAAGAAAAATTTGACGTAAGACAGAAAACTGTAATCAACATGATAATTAATTAATATTTCTATCAATGAGCATCTTTGAAACAATATCCTTAATTGTTTATCAATTTATTTATGAAAATATTGCAAAAATGACACACAACACAGACTGAAGAACAGAAAACTACACATTTTTTGTCATTGCTACGACCGAGAAGAGATTTACTTTGAATTATTTATTAAAACTATACTGTAGATACTATTACTTTCAAAACTTGTTCATTTATTTTTAGTTCCGGATTTGATTTACGCATACAAAATTTCATTTCTTCCTCCTGAAAACTTACCTAAATGAATTTAGACTAGTTCTTATCCGTAGCGGAACGATAGACTAAAGCTTATTTGTAATGGGATGATAGTCGCTTTCTTAACAGTAAGGAAACAATAGCCTAATATTCGTAGAACCCATCGATATGTAACAAAAATACCTTTAGAACAATTATGGAACAGGGTTACAGAGTAACCATGTTCTATAATAGTGCCGTAACACATGTGTAACAGTGTTACAATGTAAATTTGTTCTGTAATAGATCCGTAACAATTCCATGATGGTGTTACAACGTTTTGCCATTTATTGTAACAATTACGTAACAGTGTTACAACGATATGCAACTCCCTCGGGATTTGAACCCTACCCTTTTTTGTTGAAAAAAGCCAGGGTGATTTCAGAAATATACTCATTATTTTTTTAGTTGTGACATATTATGAGAAGATGGGTTTAAAAAATGTTAAAGTGCAAAGGTTATAGCCGGGTAACCATGCAAAACGTGAGCCCAAAGGGAATCCAATGTTGAGTAAGCCATTTGAAAGCATACAAGCAAAAAAAAAATTTTTTCCATAATTTCAAACCGTTAGCCGCCATATTGGATGAGTTAGAGGGGGTAAGGTCCATTTTATTTTTTTTCGTCTGCTTCTATCGTTAGAAAAAATATAAAAATATTCAAAGTGCTTCTTTCGGCCATTCTCAACGTGTATAATTTTTTCGCACAAATTTTAGCGGGAAAGTCAGACCCAAAAAAAATTTCAAATTTTTTTTTTCGTGTGATGAAACTCAAGTACTAACTCAGCTTTTTTCACCACAGAATAGTCACCCGAAGAGCTATTATTGTAAATTATTCAAATTTTTAAATTTAGGGGATCTTAGTGTAAACAATTAAAAACTGTAATTTTGACATATTCTAACTCCTAAGACCCATTGATACCTGAATGTATTCATATAATACAATTATATAAGTTTATTTACACATTATTCGATACACTATATACAGGCTGTCCAAGTATTCACAATACATATTTATATTTCCTGATCCCTTGTGAAAAACTAAATAGAAAATGATCAATAAAAAAATTTGATTAAATGCATAATTACCGAGTAATTAGCAATTAAAGATAAACCAATCAAAAAAATGAGTTGGATAGCCGACAGTTCATGTGCCGTCGCTGTGAATGTGTGAGAATACAAGTTCAGATCGTTTAATTTCCGCTCCGTTTGTTTTTGCAGGAGGTTTTCACTCTTTAGTACATTACCGTCGGAAATCGTCAGTGCGATCAGCGAAAGTACTATTAAAAATCACTGCTGACTTTGAAACGTGATTACTCGTTCCCAAAATGAGTGAGAAATGCTTTTTAAAAGCCGTTAAAAAGCTTATTAAATTACGCGTAGAATAAACCCTAATAAACATATTAACTGCGAGAATTTCTCGACTCTTGTTCCTCTGATACAACTTGTTACACGACCTAGATTTAAAGGTCCTATCTTTAATTTTAGAAAATAAAAATTGAAAAATCTCCATGGGTACCCGAGATACGGCGTAAAATGTCCAAGTCTGAAACTTCAATTTTCAGTCGGCGATTACTGCTCTCGACCACGAAAGCGGTGATCGCCGAGAATTTCTCAGATTTTGTCTGTAAACTTCCACTCGTGTTGTGACTTACACTATACTAATGGAAAAAATCTGCCCGCTTCGTAGGCACATTCTCATCCCGCGCTTGGCGCGCGGCTCGCTTCACTCGCAAGTTTGAGCGCGCCTACGGCGCGCACCTATTGGTTCTCGCGCTTGGCTCGATGATGTATTCGCCTCGCGCTACACGCTCGGACACATTTGCCTGACGCTTTAAGCTCGGTTCCTGTAGGTTTTCGCACTTCGTGTGCTCGCTATTGTTATGACCTGCTTTTGGTTTAATTATGTCAGTTTTACATAAAAACAAGAAATAATTTACTTAAGGTTGTATCGACCTCAAGGAGCTCATTCTCATCAAGACACTCGCGCTTTGCGCTCGATATTTGTTTTAGAAATCACGTAAACCTCGTGCTCCATGTTCATTTCTGGTCGTCAACGACCATATGTTATGTTCTACGCTCTTCAGATAAAAATGACTTTAGTATTTCATTTAAAATGAAGAAGGAAATTCCTTTACTTCAGCGTATACTTCCGTATCTTTCTAATAAGTCATACAATTTTCTCCAACTACCTGAAAAGGAGAGAAAAAAAGTATCTACATCGTTTTTGAAGCATATATATGATAAATTTGAAGATAATTTTAAAAACCCACACGTCAGATGAAAAAGAAATTAAATAAGCAAAGTTTTGATGAGAATGTGCCCACTTATAGGGAATATCCCATAACAAATTCGTAGATCTAT
>CAKNWT010257319.1:0-14461 GCA_932066315.1 Andricus coriarius
GATTGGCCAGAGCGCCCCATGGTAGGGACTGCTCGAACTTGATTGGCCAATCAAGTCCTTTTTAAAAAACCCGGGAGGACGGAAAGCCAAATCGGATTGGTATTATATCCATTGTCCCTATTGGTGTTATTAGGGTGTTTTAAGATTTCGATTGCTTCTCTATGTTTGAAACCCGAAAAAGCTTTAAATTCTGAATTTAAATTTATCAAAATGAATCATCGTGAAAGCATTAAATCTATTATTAAAGTGGATTATTTGTTTATCAAATCATTACAAAAAAGCCGAAAAGGCAGTGGAATCTTCTAAAGTACTTTAAAATATAGCATATCCTCTGAGATCAATTACATCACTGAAATCAATTGAAAACTTAAATTAAAAATTTTTTTTTTTAATTTTATTGAAAATTTTAAAAGCAGTCTAAAATATTTCATTTCCTTTGAAATTCCTTTAAATTATTCAAATAAAAAAAATCCTTTCAGTCATTAGAAATTCCCATAAATATTTCAAAACCCCTTTGAAACTTCAAAAATCACTTTAAACTTTTTAAACCTTTCGAAAATGCCTTGGAATCTTGTAAATTACTCTAGATTATTTCAAATCCTCTGACATCAATTAAATTACTGAAATCAAATGAAAATTCCTTCAAACTGTTCAAATCTCTTGAAAATACCTTGAAATCCTTAAAAATTCCCTTAAACATTTTAAGCCCTTGAAAATCTTTTAAAATTCCTGGAAATTATTTGAATCTCTTCAAAATGCCTTGGATTCTTTTAAAATACACTACAGTGTGCCCAGTGCTTTTAAATTTGTTCAAATTATTTAAATAAATAACAAATTCCTTGGAATCTTCTGAAATTCTTCCAAATATTTTCCTACAATACATATCAATTAAATAATTAATAATAAATCTTTGAAAATCACTTGATATTTTTGAAATCCTCTGAAATCAAATTAAATTACGGAAATCAATTAAAAATTCCTTAGAATCTGTTGAAATACCCTAGCACATTTCAAATCCTTCAAAATCTTTTGAAATTTATTCAAATTATTTGAATCTCGTGCAAATCTCTTTAAAATTCATCTGTTATTGCAATTCCAGATTTGATAATTACATTCTTTCGATTGGATAAATTTTCACAGACACTGCTTAAACCAAGGCCTCTAAAGGTTATTTATATAGTCAAGAGAAGCAGCCGTCAAAGTTTCCAGGTCCATATCGAACAAATCAATAAAATGGAGGTGAAAGCAGATTATCAAAATTATATAGAGAAAACAGAAACTAATTTAATCAATTAACCGAATGCATTTCAATTTCAGCACAATAATTGCACTAAAAGAGTTTAAATAAGAGAAATATGTTCACAAAAAACATCGTAAAACGGCTCATTAGAGACAGATATATGACAAATGAAAAAAGAGGGAGAAAATAGAAAGAGATATCCAAAGCCACCTCTCTCTCATTTCTGATTAAAAACCTAAAGATTTATTTAAAATATTTAAAAATTACTTGAAGAATTTCAAAGTTTCCGAAAATACATTGGAATCTTTTAAGATACTCTAAAATATTTCAAATCCTTTTGAATATATTAACTTACTGAAATCAGTTAAAAAGTTCCTGAAATCTGTTCAAATATCATAAAATAGATAAAACCCTTTAAAATCTGTTGGCATTCATTGAACTTATTGACATCTATTTTAAATGCCTCCTATTCTCTTAAAATGCCCTAAAGTATGCCGAGTCCTTTAAAATTCCTTCAAATTAATAAAATAAATAAAATAATCCTTGGAATCTTCTGACATTCTTTCAAATATTTAGCTACAATATAAATCAATTAGAAATCTTTTAAAATCAATTTAAATGTTTTAAATCCTCTGCCATCCTATTAAATTAGTCAAATAAAATAAAAATTCCTTAAAATCTTTTATAATGCCTAAAAATATTTTAAATTCTTTAAAATCTTTTGAAATTCCTTGCAATTGTTTGAACCTCTTGAAAATTCCTTAGATTAAAAAAAATACCATATACTCTTTAAACTTCTTTGAAATCCCTTGAAATTATTAAAATCAATTCCTTAAAGTATCCGTGTTTTTTAATAGGAGTGTCGCTTAAGAGCGTAAAAATGACTAATTTGAACATCTTTTTAAATTATAAAATTTTTGATCTGTAGGCATACACAGATCTCTGACAATCTTGTATCCAAATCGAAAGCAAATTATTATTCCAATATGTCTCGATAAAGAAATCGAAATTTTAGTCCTATAGGGAAAGTAGAACCGAAAGGTACACGAGTTTCACAAATGATATTTAATATTATAACTATAATTAAATTATAATAGAAATCACAGTTACAGAGCAACACTGAGCCAACCTCTTTCCATCTCTATATCTACTTAGCACAGTAACAGTAACACGCCATGACGCTTTCTCTTCTCTTTCTTACTCACAAAATTTATTTATTTCATCATCATATGGTATATAACACGCGGATCACACGTCTGCTCCAATGTCATCGCGCATTACTAAAGACGAAGAAACACGTTGTCGTATTAACGAACTTGAACTACGATTCGATTACTATTTCCAACAGTGATCCCGAAAAGGCCACCTTGACATGCGCATGCTTCGACCGAATGACGCTCGTTGGTTCTAGTTCGCGTTGTAACATTATCAAATTCTCTCTAACCGGGGATCGATTTTGTCTATATCAATATTCACAATTTAATTATGCAGTGGGCTGATTTTAGTTAAAGATCTTAATTTTACTAAAAATTATACTAATTTTTAGTAATGGTAATGTTGCATTTTAAACTTATCTCAATGACATTTATTTTCATCGAGACATTCGTTCAATTTGCGTTTACTTTTTCCTGTCTTTGGCGATAAAAGTGACGGATTGCCGATTTACTCAAGGGAGAGATGGTTGCGTACTATTCTGATTTGAATTTAATTTTGGAAAAAGATGATTTTGTTATGACTTGGATTCTCCTTCCTTTCTTACTCTTAGTGATTCAGATACCAAAACTTTGTTTGCACAACGAGGTCTCTATTGGTAGATAAAGTGTTAAATCTTTACAAATTCCATTTTGGCTCTATTCTTTTTGAAAAATTTAAACTAAAAAAACCGCCCATTCAAATTTCGGTAGCTGGTGCAACCATGTACAACGAGGTTTTTTATCGTTAGATAAAGTGCAAAGTCGTTACAATAAATGTTGCACGAACTACTTTTTCATGTATTTAATTTCCCACACTAAAATGCAAACATGCACAACCAGTTCTCCACAAAATTGTGGAGTGCAAAGTCGTTATAATTATTTCATAAAAAAAAAATAACAAAATTAATGTGAAACCCAAAAACTTATTCGAATTTTAACAAATTCGGATAATTTAGTGGACGGAAGTTTTGATTGTAGTCGTAACAGGAGAATCCTTGGAGAGTGTTGTTCCTTGAATAACGCTTATTCCATTTCAAATTTCAGACTCCATTGGCAGGTAGATCATGAAGACCAAGAGAGGCTTCTTCCTCGCAGAGGGTCGAGTAGGAAGTCCTGTGGTACCGATACCAGGATCGATATAAAAAGTGCATTGGTCCCACGCTATCCCCACTTATTAGCTGATTGCACGCGCAATCGATCGTATGATCGAATGATTTCGTGAATCATCCCTTAGTTCCACCTGCTTGTCCACTTATGAGTCAGAGGCGTATCAATATAAATATTCACCCGTAGCTTTATGATTTTATTCTTATTATGAAAATAGAACGGACCGTCGCAGCGTACGTATTTCAAATTCAAACGCAGGCGCGCACTGCAGCCAATAAACTTCACTACAATTCAAGTAAGGGCAGATCAAGGCGGCTCCGTTGGGATCAATTACTTCAACTGCTCGACTATTGAAGAACGAAAAATCGTGACAAGTTCCATTACTGTCTAACGCACTGATGCCTCGTGTCGCACGCGTATAGCTATTAAAGTACGAATAATCGTGACATGTTCCATTGCTGTCTAACCCACTAATGCCTCGTGTCACACGCATATAGAAGACGAAAACGATAATCCTGCCAATCGAGATCTACAATATCGTTTAGAGATTTCTTATTAATGAATATTTAGACCTTTATAACTTACTTTCATGTTTAGAATATTTTCCCCAAAAAGTTGTCTGCACTGCTATGTCAAGAACTGTGCTAACCTTCCTGACATTTCCACCTATGCCAGAATGACCACGTTCGCGACGTCATGCTGCAAAACTCACTATTCCGCAAAATATTTGAGTCGTTTTTTGATTCTATTATATTGATTTTTAGTTGGCCAATTGTCGTACGTCAACAAAAAGACTTGAAAGCCAGCAGTTTTAAGAATGCCGGGTGTATTTATCTGTATCATTATTGATAGTATTTATTGAATTCAAATTGACCCACGCTCTTCGGCACATACGCATCTGAAAAAGTTGCTTACTGGGGCGCATCGATACAAGGCCGGGGCAACCAATGAACGTCACTTGACAAAAATAAACTGATGAATCGCGGTAGAGGTGGGGGCCCATCTAGCCTTAAAATAATTGATCGTGTACTTTTCAAAGTCGTTCGAATAGGCGGAAGTTCACTGTATTACATCTTTTGCTGCAAATTCATCTTTTTTGGTTGAAAATTCAACTACATTTTCTATTTTATACGTACTATGTAACGTTCAGTACACCGTTGGTGAACGTAACCCAGGCGCACAATTCAACTACGTCACTTCTCGGCTGATTTAGGAGCACTGACGACACTACAAGAGGAATCAGTAGAGGGGGCCCCTGAGATTTTTCCCTTACAGCTCCTAGACCTCCATCACTTGAGATTGTGAAATAGCGCGCAATTCAAAACCGGCCTGGCTTACCGTGACCCACGGTGTACTCAGAGGGTTAAGTCAATTAAATCTAACAGTCCAGGAGGTCGTGAAAAATGCATGAGTATTTTAAGAAAGCTAGTTTTTGAATATTTGGTTGCATATAATGTGTACATGTACACGGCTCAGTCAGCTGGCTAGGTGCTAGAAGACTGGATCCGCGCGTCAGCAGCCGACGAGCATGTCGAAAAACTAGAAAAATTTGAGCATCTTAGTAAAGACATAATTTTGTGTTTAAGTAGTGCCTACAAAGAGACTTACGAAAATAACAGTCATCTCGCCCAGTACCGGAACCTGGCCAGTCAGCCTTGCCCCCTCAAAATATAAAAAAAACTAGTGTGATTAAAGTATTTGAGAATAGCTCAAATTTCTGGGTGATTAGTAGGGTAAGAGTACCAATCTTGGCACCCTCCCAATTGTTGGCTTCCTTCTCTGATTTCGTAGATAATACATTTTTAGCTTATTTTGCCTCAATTAATTTAATTCTACTATCATTTTGACATATAATGCATATATTAGTTATTCAGTGCAATGAAATATGTATCCAAAATAAAAAAAATTCTCATTTGTTTCTAGCATGCCAATAATAGGGCTAAGGTGCCAAGAACTGGCGTTCTTACCCTATTTTCAATAACATTTACAAACATACTAGCTAGCTCACTCAGTGACAGAACTAGGTCATTGAACCTCCTACTTGCCCCCTCCGAAAATATGTATATACCTTAATATATTGCTCATGCGCACCGCTTCTCGCGTATAAATTTAACGTTAGAAGTTAACATTAGACTCTAGTTTGTTCTTCAGTCTCTTTCATAAAATACTACTTTTAGTCTATTTCACTAATGAGGACGACTAATCCTTAATATTTAAGCATATCTCTCTAGCTAATTACCTACGAACGATGAATAATTACTAAGGTAATTGAGAAATCTATTAGTATAATTTTAGTGTCCCAGCTTACTGCATAAGAATGACGATTTTTATCAATGAAAATTCGTGAACCTAGTTAACGAAATTGTATACAAGTTTATTTATCATTTTAGCTATATACGCAAAAGTACGATAAATTCAGTCATTGAGAATTCACGAAACAAGTCGACTAATTCAGATACCATTAAATTTAAGATCTTAGGTATCATGACATAAGAATAATAATTTTTCATCATCGAAAACTCGCGAACCTAGGCGACGAATTTTAATACAAGTTTATTTAACGTCCTAGCGATCTACGCAAATGAGCGATCAATCTTCTGCCGCGGATATTAACGAATTCGGCGGAATACGATTCACAATATACCAATTCTAATTACATACGAGATCATATTCAAAATCGCATATCATAAATAACAAATCAGGTAGGTAGCCGTATAGGCTTCGTTCTTGGATAGGATGGATCCTTCAAAAATGCTGGGCACAGGCAATCATTACATAGAGTACACCTTATACACCACTTTCCCCGAAGGGAACTGATTTCCTACTGCCCTGCTCGAGCTCCATATATTATATAGTTTCGCGTAATGGATTGCATGTTATCACCGCGGCGCGACATCTACATGTCACTCGGCCGCTGGGTCGCGACCGTCGAGTCGTCATGCGGATGAGCTGCTCGCGTTTAGGCGCTTAACTCTAAACTGTACCACTATAATCTATAATTTTGCTAATTAATTAAATGATTTAAATTAAAATGTTTCATTGTGTTAAATACTCTCGAAATATTCGCGGAGAGGGTGTCTGCCTAGTCAAGTTCGGGCACTAAGCGTGCTGACTAGTATTTGTGTAAATGTTACAGTAAATACTATATACGGAAAAATTTGAGCTTTCCTAAAATGCTTAAATCATGAGTAAGCGAGCAAAAGGTGATAAATTCATTCGAGATGATTCCGCAATAATTAGACAAATGCTGTATCCCAAAAACGATCTCAAAACTATGTAATATTATAGAACACTTAAATCTCTTTGCGTTGATATTCGCAGTTTTTATAACATATTGAACACTTTAGTACAAAATATACGGATTAAAATTCATATATTTTTAAAGTTACAAAATGTTTAGAGCGCAATTTTAATTGGATGCAACTTTGTTTTTTAACCAAGGGTCAATAGTCATATTTCTGGAGGACTAAAAATGTTCAGAGCATGCATAACACATTGAAAAAAGGATTTATAATGTTTTATTCGCTCAGTCCTCAAATGGCAAAAGTTTTTTTGAACAATTTTGAGGGGGTGCTGACTAGTCATGTTCTGGCACTAGGCAGTTTAGACAATCTTTTCGTACGCATTGCGAAATAAATTGTTCGTTCTAAAAATTGGCTGACTGGCCAGGTTCCGGCACTGTGCGGGCTGATTGGTATTTTCGTAAATGTCTCTAGAGATACTAATTACATAAAAAATTTGAGGTTTCATAAAATGTTAATATTTCGTAAGTTTTTCGATATGTTTGCGGCGGTGCGGGGCTTAGGTGTTCTAATACTAGCCAGCTGACTGTACCATGATGATGTACACCTGATATAAAAGCGAGCTGCCGTACTAAAAGGCTGTTGTTTGCCTTTTTCGAAAGTATTTAACATTTTTATCTGGTTTATACAAACTTTAGTGCATATCATATTCTTACTCCCTAAAACTTTGAAATTTGAAAATTAAAAATATCAACGCATTCATATGGCCTGTATGTGAGCATCCATGGAACGTGGGCATAATGCGAGACATCGAGAAAATAGATAAATGGAGCAGAGAAAGGCTTAAGATAAATTGAACGGTATTCACGATATTTTCGTCTCGTCGTGCATTATTAATCTGATCTTTTAATAGCAGTTTAAGTAACCTGGTATTTTGTCTTAATTTCATTCTTTACGAACATATTATATTTTAAATAACGTGTGAGTAACTTATTACCCTGAAATTAAATAAAACCTTAGCATTGAATTTCTAGTTTTCTTTCCAATACTCACATAGACGTCCTGAGTGCATCCGTGAAACTAGCAACCAACTGAGCAGCCATTCCCAAACCATGACATACTAGACCAATCCCAGTCATCCAGAACATTTTTTGATATGGTATAAAAGGCGCTGGTCCAATTAAACAAAATCCAATCATGACAAGAGCACATCCGAATACAGTAGCTATCTGTAAATTCGTAATTTCACTATAAATAAGTCACATATTTAGTTCCAGGACACCTTTAATAACAGTAACTATGAACCAATTATTTTAAGCCAATACGAATCTGAAATTTTCAGTTATTACTTTCTCTTAGAAAGAGTTTCGTAAAGTGCACCATTTTTTACTCAGTTGTTTATATAGTTAAAAGCTTGTCATAAGAACAACCGCAGGATTTATCTGGGAAAAGATGCTAATCTGAAAAATTGCACCCATTCCCAGCGAAGTCGCGGTCAAATTTCAGCTGTAACTACGTCTCACGACCGTGAGATAAGTGGTTACAGTTTGCGACGCAATCAATACGATGATCCGGCAAAAGTCTCGTGCACCCTGAGGATATGGAGCGGTCCAAGAACGACCGCCTTCTGCATTTTCTCGCAAGCGTCTCAGCATTGTTTTGATACGCAGGAATGCTTTCCAGGCAATTAACCAGTGAAACATTGGCACCTCTAAGAGAGCCGACGATCAAGAAGATTAGCTTAACAGAATATTCCGGGTATAACCGTCGCAACTCCCTTATAAGGTACCTCTCTTACTACCTCTTATACCTCTCTTTCTTTACATTCTCCTTGGCTATGACCTTTTTGTCAGATGGTGCCGAAAATTCGATAACGAACATGGTTCTCTTCTCGAAGCCAAGAAGAACTATGCCAGGCCTCGAGTGCGCACAGAAACAATTGTCAAAAAAATGAGGTTCCAGTATATGCGGCACTTCTCATTTTCGACAATTGACTCTATTTCCCTAGAAGCGTTCAGCGCAGCGGTATTTGGGCTAATGCCGCAAGAGTGACACAAATGGTAATAAAGCACTCTTAGTGCCGCACTGTGCCTTTGGCTGTAGATCGTTCCATGTAAAATACATCAGTCACCTTATACTTTCGATTTCCTGGTTTGCCGCAGAGGTATCCTTCGGAATGTCGAAGTGAGTGAGACAGTGGCAATAATGATAGGTAAACGAGGACAATGTTACCGCCCTAAAATACACATCTCTGAAAGGTGACACTATTAGTGATTACACAATGTTTTCCATATGAGATAGTAGATCTGGTTTTTTAAAGGGGCATTGATCTCTCTATGCACCTCACGATGTGTGGATGAACCTTTTAGCTTTCCAACAGACAGATGATAAGTTTGTGGGAGGTTGAATCGAAAGCCTTTCTTTGAGCCGCGTTATTCGTACATCTCTCGCCACACAGGTCCAATTATCCGAACCATCCTATCATTTAGGATAGCTGTGAAGATCTTATACGGTGTGTTCAGACAAGCTATTGGCCTTTAGTTCTTAGGGTCAGCTAAGTTGCCCTCTTCCTCAGGAGCACTGTCTGCCCTTTCACCAACCACTCCGGAATAGGCTCTTCCGACTTTAGATATGAGGTGAAAATGAGAGCCAGATGCTGGTGGGTTAAAGGAAACTTCGTCCACCTGAATATCTTGATACCATCTGGTCCCGTAGCAGAATAGTTCTTCACGCCTCTTAATACATTTTTCACCTCCTCGGTAGTGATAGGTGCGCATTCCTCCTCGGATTTGGGCGGGTGAAAGATGGTAACTGGAGGATCCTGGAAGAGTCGAGATGGCTCAGACAAAAACTGTTGGTTTTCTCTGACCCACCTCTCTCTTCGCTCTAAACTTCTCCTAGAGTTAGATAGTACTCTTATTCCGTCAAAAATATGCTGCCTGATGGTCAGTAGCTTTGACTTATTGAAACAAGAGAGAGAGAGAGAGAGAGAGAGAGAGAGGGGGGGAATTTATTTCTGCTTTGTTTTTTACACAGAAAAGATATATTCTTTTTTATATATTTTTTTTTATATATTTAAACATTTTACATTTAAATAGGGCGTATATATCTGCCAATCCTAAACCTATATATCCAAAACGTAGAAGCCTTTCCAACCTTATTTCATTCAGGTTTTTTTTTAGTTGATATTTCATTCAGTATACTTTGCATATCATCTCTGCTTCGCTGTACGTTCGTAGGTTCATCAATATCAAGATGCTTTGGCATTTGAACTAATCTTTTCTGTCAATTTTTCAAGTCTCCTACGTTGTTTGTCAAATCGTACGTTTCGTCGATAATGACTGTTTTACTAATATATAAGTTTTTTGTAAATTCAAATTGTTAAATTCATTATACATTACACAATTTTCGCCTAATATTAAGGTGTTAACTGCAATTTGAATCATTTTAATTTAATTTCCGTAAATTACATCTAAATCAATCTTCGTTTTGGTATCGCAATCTATCCTCCTTTGACCCATGTGAAAGCTCTTTGAAGTAATAAATGAAGGGTGGAAAGTCTATAGGTGTTAACCGCCATTTCTGAAATTTTGCACGGTGACGGAAAGATGCTTGCGTTTCAGTAATACTTGTTGGGTAATAAGGTCAAATTTTTTTCAAGTTGTTTTGATCAAGCTTTATACCTCTTTTCATTTTTGTCCTCAAATATTAAACCGATTGTTTGATAAAATCGCTTAAATTCGGGAAGGGGGTAACTCCATGGTACCAGAAAGTATAAAGGAGGTAACTCCATCTTGTTTTCCCATTTTTTCACTTAACGCAACGGCGTTGTTGCTTGTTGTTTCCTATACTACGCCAAATCAAAGGAAAACATGACTTGTCATACACGGTTCTCTTCAGAAAAGCATGAAGAATTTTATCGTGTTTGCATTGTTTTTAAATTTAGCAACAGAAAAAAGTACTTACTAGAATTGTGAGGAGTGAGTGTGCCATTGACAAACGAGACGTGGAACTGCCAAGGAAAACGCTCACAAGAACAAAATAACTTTTCACTATGATTGGCTCTGGGCTCTCAATACATGAGTCCTGCGTTCAGATCGCAGCTTGCGTTGACATATTTCGGAAAAAGCCTCCAGGAGCGTCGAAAAAAGTCGTGACTCCCATAAGGCGCCATTAGAAGTTACCTCATATAGACTTTCTAGAGCTATGGAGAGAGTGCCGAGAATTCGATCACGAATATAGTTCATTTCTCGAAGTCTTGGAGAACAATGTCAGGCCTCGAGTGTGCAACGGAGACTGCTGTTCGAAAATCGTAGTTCCAGAAAATTTGGCACTTCTCGTTTTGGACAATTGACTCTATCTCCCTTGGAGTGTTCGGAAGGGCAGGGTCGCCCAGCACCGTAAGAGTAACAAAGATGGTAATAAAGCACTTTTAGGGCTGCATTATGTCTGTAGATGTACGTTGTTCCTGCGTGGGTGGGACACCCCGGTAGTATGTGTTCCAGGTACTCAGCGTGTGCATGACACGTTCTGCACCTATCGCTGGAAATATGTATAATATAATTCAGTTTCGGTTTCGATTCCCTTGGAATATAACTGAAAGGCCTATGACCAAGCCACCCAACGCGTCCTCGGGTTGCGGATAAAGGGTTCCTGTACCAAGGGCTTCTGCTGAATATGGTTGCAGTAATTAATAAGCAGTCGCAGCCAATTGTCCAGGGATGGCCGCGAAGAAATAAGCCCTCAGCGGAGACGTAACAACCGTGCCGAAAGCTGAATATCACCTGGGTAAAGTGTCTTGAACGGTGACTCTGAGATACCGGGCGACCTCTCAGAGTCTGCAGCCTTATCCTTACTTGTAGGGCTCTACAAGGATGACACTGGGTCGGCGAACAATCCCGATACTCGCGGAGTTCGGGTTGCTGAAAATAATTTAGATGGAAACACGACGACGAACTGGCAAAGCGCCCACATTGAGTGGACGAATCAACTCAAGGATGATTTGCTAGACTGCTACGATGCGAGCATTATCCCTGTCCGCCGAGGCTTCACGGCGCGTATGCATTCTCTGCGGTGCCAAAAACACCCAGAGCTTCAGCACGTTTCGATTAAATCGTTGCGAAATCAACGTGCCTACCAACCGCGGAAAGCAGACACCTTCTGAGAAATGATCACGAATTCAGGACAAGGAGAAACATTAACATGCAAGTTCTTCTTAAGCCACAAGATCTGGCTGAAATGGATGCCTCCCTTCGTGGAGAAATCTCGCAAGAATCCGACCTCTGGACCATCAATTGCTCAGCTTGTGGTGCTGCGAGAGCTTTAGCTAATTCAAATCGAAGGCTCAAACCAACGACGGATCAAAATACCAAAAGATGCTTACATAAACTTAACAAGAAGATTGGACGGGCAAGACAGAATGCGTCCCGTGTTCAATGTGTGATTGACTACATAACATCTGTTCAATGATCACCCTGTTTCTGTCAAAAATGCACCCATGCCCAACGAGGTAGAGACTTTTTGGTAGAGACTTTTTGGAGAACTTCTGGTGGAAGAAGTTTACTTCTACACACCAACATTTGGCCCGCATATTCACCTCATATTTAAAGTCAGAGACGCCCATTCCGCAGTCGCTGGTGTTAGGACGCACTATACTCCTACCGGAAAAAGGCAACTTGTCCATACCAGAGAATTACAGACCAATAACTTTTTTGAACACACTGTATAAGATCGTTACGGCTGTCCTAAACAACAGGATTGTTCGGCGAATTGCGCCTGTGTGGCGTGAGATGTACGAACATCGTGGCTCGAAAAAAGGTGTATCAGGCTGTCGAGAGAACCTGCTAATTGACAGGTGGGTCTGCAAAGACGCTGCAGCCCATCAATGAGTCCTGTCAATGGCCTGGATTGACTACCGGAAAGCTTTCGATTCAACCTCTCATAGACTTATCATCTGTCTGTTGGAAAGCTTGAAGGTGCATCCATATATAGTGAGATGCATAGAGAGATTAATGCCTCTTTGGAAAACTAGATTTACTATCTCATCTGGAAATTATCGTGTGACAACAAACAACGTCACGTTCCAGAGGGGCGTCTTTCAGGGCGATACCGTGAGCCCTTTGCTTTTTTGCATCACACTTCTGCCTCTATCTCTCGCACTACGTAATTCTTCTGGATACCTCTGTGGCGACACTAACCAGCGCGAGCATAAGGTCTCTCATGTATTTTATATGGATGACCTGAAGCTCTATGCCTCTGGTAGACGCAAACTACAAACTGCCATCAATATCGTCGCGATGTACACAGGAGAGATTGGGAAGGACTTTGGATTGGATAAATGTGCCAAAATTCATCTGAAGAACGGAAAGATTGATGGCGTTCCCGAGAACCCTGAGCTTGTGGATATAGGTGTTATCAGACATCTTAACACCGGAGAGACCTATACATACCTGGGTGTGCCTCAAAGCCGCATTCAGGAACTAACATCAGTAAAGGAGTCTCACCGAAGCAGATACAAGCATCTTCTTCGACAGATTTGGTCTTCCAATCTGTCAGCGTTGAACAAGATATCTGCAAATAACATGCTTGCCGCCCCGGTTCTACTCTACTCGTTTGGGGTGCTTCAATGGACGAAGAACGAACTTAAGGACCTTGATATCACCACACGTAAGATCATGCATATGCATAAAAGCTTGCATATCAATTCGTCAGTTTCGCGATTATACATTTCACGCCGTCAAGGCGGACGCGGAATTCTGAATCTCCAGTGTCTTCATAACCGAATCTTTCTAAGTACAGCTTATATCGTAGCCAATAGCAGAGATCCTCTCCTAAAAATGGTCAGGAACCACGAGACGATTGGCAAATGAGCGTTCCTTTACAAAGCCGCGGAGCAAGAGGCCGAGTACCTTGGCCTGAATTTTAATATCAGAACTGAGGAAAGTGCATTACTCCATCTAGATGCTTCACTTTTGAAAGCCGAAGTGAAGAAAGCGGAAGTTCAAAAATTACATCCAGAGCTACTCGACAAGAAAATCCACGGAAATTTTCACAGACATGTAGAAAAACAGTCCTTGTCGAAGGAGCAAACTTTTGCTTTCCTCAGATCATCAGGGCTTAATTGAGTTACAGAGGGTTTCATTTTCGCATGCCAGGAACAGCGTACATCTGCAGACATAATGCGGCCCTAAGAGTCCTTTATTACCATCTTTGTCGCTCTTATGGTGTTGGCCGCGACCCTGCCCTGATGATCGGTCCTAGCGGGGTAGCGTCAATTTTCCAAAACAAGAAGTTGCAAATTTTCTGGAACTACGATTTTCGGACGGCAGTCTCCGTTGCACACTCGAGGCCTGACATTGTTCTCCAAGATTTCGAGAAACGATCTATATTCGTGATTGAATTCTCGGCTCTCGCAGGTGCGAAACTATCACTGGTTCGTAACCTTGAGGCCATACCCGCGTGCCAAAAATATGCCAAGGCACTTGCGAAATGGATGCAGAAAGCTGTCATCCTTGGGTCGCTTCGTGTACTCAAAACACACGAGGGTTTCGCCGGCCTGTCGTTGTGATTTCATCGTGTCCTGTCACCACTCATCTCACGGTTGTGAGACGTGGCCATGAATGTGATTTACCGCGGTCCTACTGGGAGCCGGTGTCATTTTTTTAGATGGCAGTTGCTCC
>CAKNWT010257320.1:0-12289 GCA_932066315.1 Andricus coriarius
AAGGACTTGATTGGCCAATCAATTTCGAGCAGTCCCTACCATGGGGCGCTCTGGCCAATCACAGGCATCGTAGAGAATATATGTAAGAACAACATAACCTGAAACTTCAGTTTCAGGTCAGCACTGAAGAAGTGAACTGCAATGTTCACGAAACGTCGGCAAGCTAGTAGTTTTGCACACGATTGAAACCCGAAAAAGCTTTAAATTTCAAGTTTTAAATTTAAATTTAGCATAATGAATCATCGTGAAAGCATTAAATCTATTATATTTTTAGAATATTTTTCCTTGATTCTGCCCTAGGGTCAAACATGGTACAAAAAACTGTCGTGAAATTTCAGATAAAAACTCTACTCTGTATACATTAATTTTAAAAATGAAAAATATTAATTCTTTTTATAAATATTCATAAATTTCATTTGAATATGATCCACATCAATATTTACTTTAAAAATTCTCATAAATAGTTGATCATTTGATCAATTTTACGACATTTTTATACCATGTTTGGCCTCAGGGAATAGATTTGAAGAATGAAATATTATTTTTGAAATACCTCTATCACGCCCATAAGTCTGTTTTGTAGGGTCTCCAAAAACCAATTGTTTAAATAATTTATTATTATTGTTGATAATATTATCTTTGAATAATGCTAGAAATGGAGGTTTTTTATGAACTTTTCAACTTTTTGTTCACTTTTCACTTAAGGTGAGTTAATATTTAACTTAATATAGCAAAAATAGTTGTTTAAACAAGTTATTATGGTCTGTAGCTATCTTCTTCTATATGAATACTAGATAGTTGCGGTTTTTTTCTGAATTTTTTAACTTTTGTCAATTTTTTCAATCAGAGTGAAGTAATAATTAATTCAAATTAACAAAAGTAACTGTTTAAACAATTTATTATTATTGTTAATAATTTATTTTTTGCCTAATGGTAGAAAGTTGCGGTTTTTTTAGAAATGTTGAACAATTTGTCTATTTTTCTCTTGGAATGACTTAATAATTATTTAAGTTGAGCAAAAATAATTGTTTAAACAAATTATTATTGTTAATAACTATCTTCTCTTAGATGAGTGCTAGAATGTTGTGGATTTTTCTGAAATTTTAAACTTTGCTTTGCCTTTTTAGATATGAACAAATAATAAATAAACATTAGAGAGAAAAATATTCTAAGCAACCTCTTTCTTTTTCGTTAATATATTTTGCTGGAGGGGAGTGGGGGGTCTGATATTAAAATACGTTCAATTCCAAATTTTTCTTGTACCTAGTCCTAATTATTCCAATCTTTGTTTTTGTTTTCTGTGTAAGATCGAATTTTTGTTTAAATTCATTTTTTTAAACATTGGGGAAAGAAAAAAAATAATTCACATAAAAAAGTAAAATACTATTTAAAAAATTATTCTAGTCGAGGTTCACTTATTATTTAATCATAACTAAAAAGTCAAAGCAAAACTAAAGATTTCAGAGAAAAGCAACTTTCTGGCATTACTATAACAAAATATAGTTATAAACAATAATAAATGGTTTGAATAAGCATGTTTTTTAACTTGCATTAATTAGAACCTCACTAATTAAACAGTGGAGAAAAAGTGTAAGAATTCACAAAAAACCGTAATTTTTTAGCTTTTATCTCAGAGAAGATAGTTATAAGCAATTATAAATTGTTTAAACAACTATGATTGTTAACTTGCATTATTCACTACTTTACTAAGTACAAAGTGGATAAAAAGTTAAACATTTCAGAATAAACCGCAACTATATTGCATCAATAAAGAAGAAGATAGATATAAACAATATTAATTTCTTCAAATAATTACTTTTGCTACATTGAATTAATTATTAACTCACCCTATGTGAAAAGTAGACAAATAGTTGAAAATTTCAGAAAAAACAGCAACTTTCTAGCATTATTCAAATTAAATATTATTAATAATAATAATAAATTGTTTAAACATATAATTTTGTTAACTTTAATTAATCATTCAACTCACTCCAAGTATAAATTGAACAAAAAGTTGAACATTTCAGAAAAACCTGCAATTATATAGCATTATTCTAAGTGAATATTATTAAAAATAATAATAAATAGTTCAAAAAATTACGTTTGTTAACATTGATAAACTGTTACCTCTGTTTAATTGAAAATTGGGCAAAAAGTGGAAAATGTTCGAAAAACCCGCGACCTTCTATCTTCATTCTAAGAGAAAATTGCTAAAAACAGTAATAAATTGTTTCAAAAATGTATTCAAACATCTAATTATCATTATAAAGTAGTATTTTATATATTAGAAACAATTTGCATGTAAAAAAACGCAAAAAAATCAAAATTAGCGCCAAAAACTCGCAAAACCCATCTTTACCCTCATGGGGGTTTTTTGGTACTTTATCAAACAGACTTATGGGGATGATATTTGATAAGTAATATCGTATTCGTATTCTATGGCTGGTTGTGAAGAGAAATGTTGAGTTTCAACACGATTCAGCTAATATTGAGGATTTTGAATAAAATTTACAAAAACGTCTTTTTTTCTTATGGAAAATGTGTTAAACTTCATGGGGCTTGCGTCACCTGTAAGTATCATTAAACAAAAATTGTTTTTATGTGGATTCGAACATATTTCCAGGCGTTATTTATAAAAATTAAAAAATTTGTTTAACCACCCAAATGTTCATACTTTATCTAGTCCGCTCCCTACAATTAACGTATTTTTTACGTATTATAATTGATAGCTATCCAAGTATTTCAAAAAATTTCAAAAATTAGTTCTTAAGAATTGATTAAGAGTTAAAAGAAAAACGTTGGAATGTTGAAAATAGTCAGAAAATGAATTTTTTTATTAATTGTGTTTAAACAATCATCAATTCTTATTGATTAATGGCAAGAAATGGTTGATAATTTAATTGGCTGTAAGTTCCTGGTAAAAAGTGGAATTTTTTAGTTCATAACAACATGAGATAATTCAAATTTGTTAAAAAAATTGTTCTTAAAAATAATCACTATCGATTGTCATTGAACTATCCCTAAAGGTTTCTAAATTAGTTAATAACATTTGATTACGTTGAAAGAACCAAGCTAGTGCGTCGGAAAATAGCACAAACAGTGCACTTGTTGAATAGGTTTATTTAAATAAGCATCAATTATTATTAACTGACTAAATATATGATAACTATGTGTCATTGCCGAGTAATTTTTGGTCGATTTCGTAGGATAAACTTTATTTATTACATCATAAATAGCTGATGTCGATAATGGCTTATAAAAGTTGTTTATAAAATTAAAAAAATCAATAACTTTCATGAATTCAATATAATCACTAATTTTTTTGAAGTATAATATAATTTTTCAATCTAACTTTTCAGGCATCAATTCAGCATTGATGTACTTTAGGGGTATACATTTGTTTCTTCAAGCCCGTAGCGCTCGAGCTAATTCGTTCTTGTGCTGAGAAATAGTCAACCCGCTTTCGCTCCGACTCTTTTCCTACTCCGCTTTTGCTATCAGCCCCTCATGTTAGGTCCTGATTCCAACGCCCTTACTTACAATTTAAAAATTAGTTTAACACTTTCGCCTGGAAAAAATCTGAGATTTTGGTACAGCTAATTTGGTGTACTTGAAGTTGATTGTGGCTCTAAGTACTTTATACATTATTTACATTTTTGTTTTAATCCTACCGGGTAATTTTTCACATGACAGTTTTTAAAATGTATTCACTTACCGTTGTAGTTCTTTTAATGTCAGGCCAATATGTGTCCTGAATTTGTGTCCACTGTTTTTCCGGTGAAATTACACCTAATGACAAGGCAAAACTTTAAGGGCATGTGATACTTCAATCGGGTTCAGTTCCCCCGGGTTTTTGTCCACAAAACTTAAAATTTTTAAAAACTGAATTCGGAAATGCCATAAAATAGAATAACGGACGTCCCCGAACTCTTTTTTTAAGGGATAATAACAACAAAAAAAATATTCTGCTAAATAAAATTTTTCTGTATATGCACTATTTGGAGGTTAGGATCGGTTGTCAAGTCTCATTTTTTGGATTGCCTACAAACAAGCTTAGTTCCGGGACATTAGTTACTATGTTTTATTACTTGTCCTAAGTTTTCGACCAAAAATATTGTGTAGTTTGGAAGTAAAGCTGCGGGGAGAATTGTAACACACATAACCTAAAAATACACACATATTAATCAAATTTAGCAAAATAAATTTTTTTAAATTATTCCACAACAGAAGAGTTCGGGGACGTCCGTTAGCATGTTCGCTATCATTCCCCAAATTTTTAAGGCAAAATCTTTATTATTGTAGGAAAAAAGCCGGGGGAACCTAACACTGCTAAAATCGATCATTTTTTAAGTATCACATGCCCTTAAATTTCCTTCCACTTTAAAGCTTTTGTTTCCTTCGTCAAATCGGGTGCAAAAGCACCAAAAAGTATATCTTTGGCATTGCGGATCTTTTGTAAGACACTTATTTTTTTTGCGTTTTTTATTTCTTTCGAAGCCATAACGAAAAATGTATCTTTTTAAACTGTTGAGCGCCGGTATACTGCACCACGCACAGTCACACTTTGAGGTTAACTGCCATGATAAGTTAAGTGCGCGTGCGCGCACTTGTGCAAGCGCTTGTAACTTGTAGGAGAGATTACTTGTAATTACAAGTGAACGGAAAATTCTTGTGAAACACAAAATACATGAACTTGTAATTTCAAGCTAGTAATATAGTAACTTGTAACTTGTGACGTTGTAATTTTTATGAAATAGGCCCCTGGTCTTAGACTTGTAATATTTTATCGTACAATAACTTTATTCAATTTTTTACCACGAAATAAGTGTATCTTTTCATAAATATTTACACTATATTGCGTAAAAAATATCCAAAGTGTCAGCTCCGTAAGTTTCCCAAATTAAAATATTTTGCGCAAATCCATAAAATTTATTTCACTAAGTTAATGTTACCTTCCAGCGTCTATATTATTTGAATAATCCAAGTATATAGTTGATTTTTAAGTGCGCTACAATGTTACAGAAATGACTTTTAAAGTTCCTAAATAAAGCGATGTACTTTGTCACATCATATTTCAAATAATTTTGTTCATCATACTTTCGAACGATTTTTAAATCTCGCGGTTCATTTAAACGTCATCTACTGACATTATTTCGAAGACTGACTCTCAAACTATCTAACCGACGCTCGATGGAATTTTTCCCATTCGAAATCATTCGACAGCTGAGATAGTTTTGTTTACAAAAAAGTCCGTACACAAAAACCGGTCAGCTCCAAAATTCAATAAATAGCTTAAAGTAAATAAAGTCTATCAGTGGTTTTGAGTTTATTTACAGTTATAGTCCAGACACAAACTGCCGGTGTGCGGAAAAAAATTGAATTAAAAAAATTCAAGAGAAAAATGTAAATTCAGTTGTAAATATCAGCTCCATAATGAAAATATTGCTGTTTCAAATATTGATGACTCAGCAGTTCGATCAAAAAAACTTCGTGTGAAAAAGAAATAGAAACAAATTATTATGTCTTTTCTGCAATTACTCAGTTCAGTTTTAACTATTGAATTTATCAGTTTTCAAGTTAAATAAACGCCTTTAAATAAATCACCATACTGCTCATTACCTCTAATTAAGAGTATTATAATCTTTAGAAAAATGTTGATTTTTGTGTTTGAGTGGCCAAATAAATTACTAGAGTTGTCATTAAATGTTAAAATACGTTTAGTTTAATCATTAAAATGTTGAAGTTCTGTTTCGTATAAAATTTCTTTACCTGTCACTTATACAGACCTATAACTTTTGTATTTAATTATGAAGCAGCGAATATTGGAGAAATTATGTTTACTCCTCCACATTTTATGTAAAATAATGTACTTGAAATTGTGATTAGTCATCAACCTCTGATAACTTTCTCAGTATTTTTAATATTATATACTTTACTTTTCATGTGCTTAATTTTTTGTTTTGCACTTTACATTATTAAAATATACTGAAGAAATGTATAATATATGAAGAGAAAATAGAAGCAAAAGTATTTTATAAATCAACATTTCTATTGATAAAGAAAACACACTCATTCATACAAATGGTCAGCTCCATAATACAATGGTCAGCTCCGTAATGTGAAGTTTTTGAAAAAATGTCTATAATAAATTTTTTTACAAGGTTGTACTGAAAATAATGCCTCATTTTCGTAAATAATTCACTTTTAAGGTAAAAAAAATATGTACTGCGAAAAAAAATGCAATTAAAAGTTTTATGATTTTAGCTGCAAAAGTGTACAGTTTCGTCAATATTACCCATATATAGGAATTGATGGAATTCTAGGAATTCGTGGAATTCCAGGAATTCACGAAATTCATAGAATACACGGAAGTCATAGAATTCACGGAATTCACATGATTCAAGGAATTCCATGAATTTCTTGAATTTCTTGAATTTCATGTATTCCTGGAATCATGTGAATTCCGAGAATTCTATGAATTCTGTGAATTCCTTGAATTCCGTGAATTCCATGAATTCCATGAATTTCTCCGAATTCCATGCATTCCCCCCGTACTGACTTTCATAAGAATCGACCAGCCTAACAAGATTTTGAAATTAGAGTCAACTTTTAGAATTTTTGAATTTGGTCACCAATCAAATTTATAAAGGACCCCGCACAAAATACATGGTAAAAAGGTCCGGGTGGAATTTTCTAAGTTTGTGACATTTTTTAGTTTATGCTTTGCTGATCAAAAAATCCTCATGGCAAAAACTCAAATTATGGACAGTTTTTGCGCTACGACGATTTAAATGTAAGATTTGGGTACACATTTTTACCTGTGGAGTGGAATATATCACATACTTTTTTCCACCCTTTGCATTGCTTTTGTGTAAGTTTATGCAGAAAAAGAATTGTACGGACGAATAATGCGATGCAATCGCGTTGGAAGTGATAAGCGCTAAGCGTATGGGCAATGCGCTAAGCGCTTGGGAAACGCACAAAGCGTTCACATAATTGCATGGTATTGAGCTTCAAACGTGAAATTCGATTTCGATTATCAACAGGCGTTTGGTAGTCTGAATCGGTGACACAAATAGCTAATTCACAAACGCATGACAGGCGCTACTTGCCATTAAAAGATTGCATCCCAAGTTTGTCGCAAAGCGCTCAAGTTGAATGGCCAGACAAAAGAATCGATAACCAGCGTTGCAATTTGGCCCTGATCAACCAGTTTATGTCAAGCACTCTAAACTAGCTTTTACAGAATTCTCCTTTCCTACCAACGCTTCCATCCTACCTTCAACGCTAAGCGTTTAAGAAAAGCACTCAGACAACATAATACACTCCCAGCGTTGCTGCTCGGCTTTGATTCGCCAGTTCAAGTCAAGCAGTCTAAAACACTTTCTAAGGAATGCCTATCTCGTTCGAACGCTCCAACTTTAACTCCAACTCTAAGCGTTTAAGAAAGCATCCAGACAACAAAATCAACTCCCAGAGTTGCTGTTTGGCTCGTATTAGCCATTTTAAGACAATTAGTCTAAAACACCTCATAAGGAATACTTATCTCGTTCCTACGATCCGACTTAAACTCTAACGCTAAGCGTAAAAGGTAAGTATGTACGTGGATCAGAAAACCAACCACTAGTGGTGCTGTTTCCGTAATCTTAAATAAATACCACCTGGGGTGGTTGCTGGAGAGCTTGATGAGTGACTCTTAAACGCTTAGCGTTGAAGGTAGGATGAAAGCGTTGGCACAACAGGAGAATTCTGTAAAAGGTACTTTAGAGTGCTTGACATAAACTGGTTGAGCAGTGCCAAATTGCAATGCTGGGAGTTGATTTTGTTGTTTGGGTGATTTCTGAAACGCGTAGCATTGGAGTTAAAGTCGGAGCGTTGGAATGAGATAAGCATTCCTTATACATTGTTTTAGACTGCTTGGCTTGAACTGGCGAATCGAGCCCGGGTAGCAACGCTGGGAGTTTATTATGTTGTCTGAGTGCTTTTCTTATACGCTTAGCATTGAAGGTAGGATGGAAGCGTTGGTAGGAAAGGAGAATTCTGTAAAAGATAGTTTAGAGTGCTTGACATAAACTGGTTGATCAGGGCCAAATCGCAACGCTGGTTATCGATTCTTTTGTCTGGCCATTCAACTTAAGCGCTTTGCGACAAACTTGGGATGCAATCTTTTAATGGCAAGTAGCGCTTGTCATGCGTTTGTGAATTAGCTATTTGTTCACCGATTCAGACATCCAAACGCCTGTTGATAATAGAAAACGAATTTCCCGATCGAAGATCGATAACATGCAATTATATGAACGCTTTGTGCGGTTTTTAAGCGCTTAGCGCATTGCCCATACGCTTAGAGCTTATCACTTCCAACGCGATTACATCGCATTGTTCATCCGTACAATTCTTTTTCTGCATAAACTTACACAAAAGCAATGCAAAGGGTGGACAAAAGTCTGTGATATATTACACTCCACAGGTAAAAATATGTACCCAAATCTTACTTTTAAATCGTCGTAGCGCAAAAACTGTCCATAATTTGAGTTTTTGCCATAAGGATTTTGTTATCAGGAAATCATAAACTAAAAAATATCACGAACTTAGAAAATTCCACCGGGACCTTTTTACCATGTATTTTGTGCGGGGTCCTTTCACAAATCTAATTCAAGGCACCTTTTAGGTTGGGCCCGAGGTTAAAAGGTTCCTTTAGAATTCGAGTCCGGACTAGACCCGTTAATTTCTTAAGGCTCCGGGTCCAGACCTGTACCTTTTAAATTCTTAAGGGTCCAGGTCCGAAGCCGTACCGTTGAATTCCTTAAGTGTCCGGGTCCGGATCTTTTAACTTCTTAAGGGTCCGGGTTAGAACACGGACGTTCCAAATTCTAAAGGGTTCGGGTCCAGACCCGGACCCTTGCTGGACCATTTCGGTCCCTACACCCTTTAATATGTTTGCTTCAAAAATATTCATTTTAAGACAAATGAAAATCCTTTCAACCTTAGACTTAAAAGTAAATTCCATTTGTATCAAGAAACATCCTTTCGACACAGGATGACATTTCTCTGAGTGATTATTTTAAAGAAACAAAAGTCAATTTTAGATGCTTATTTATTATTGGCAAATAGAGTGCAAGCGACATTATTGAAATTCCACGTTTTGCAGTTCAACAGCGATAAGACAATAAAATACAGAAATGCTCTGGACAGCGGCGTAGCCAGGGAGGGGGCTTGGGGGGCTGAAGCCCCCTCCCCGAAATTTTCACACACTGTGTGCCAGGGGGGTGACTCGCCATACAAATGCGCTGAGTCAGTTTTGTGATGGACGGCAGAAAATGAAACACTGGCGCCACTAGCGCGACGCCCTACATTCAAAAGAAAGCTGATTAGAATCATGGGAGATTTAGTATTTTTCGCAGTTTTTGTAATATTTTTGGATAATTTAAAAACTTTGAGCTTGAATTAAGCAAGGATTAACTGCTTCTAGAATTAAGAAAATATCTAGGATTAAAAAATAGACCTTACATACACTGGAAATGTCGGTTTTTAATTTTCAAGTAGAATAAAATGGTAAAATATAAAGATTAGGTCTTTAACGTTTGAAACAAATAAACTAATGTTCTGAAATGATGATATGCTAAATTGTTCTTCTATTTTTAATGACTTGAATGAACCTAATGTATCATTACACTATACTAAAAATATACAAGAAATTATAAAAATCATAATTTCTAATATTCAATATATTGCGTTGACCGTTAAACGGCTGAAAATATTATCAGTATTAAAGCTATCAACTTTAATGTAAATTTAGTCGATTATTTATTTGAAAATTAATTAAAACATGGAGTTATAAATAAAATATGGAGCAAAGACAGTAGGAGGGTATATAGGAGTAATAAATGCCAGGTTAATTCATCTAAATAAATATAATTATTTAAATTATTTAAAAATAGACTACGATAAAAGTATGTCGAAAGATACACTTTTTTCATTTATAAATAAATAGTCAAACAGGCACTTATTCGCGCTTATACCAACTGGGAAAATGTCCGATACCCCATCGATTATAGATCATTTTTGCTTTTTGAAATATTCGGTATCATTAGTAGCACTTTCCTCATTCGCATAAGTTTCAAATATTTTTAAAATATCTAAATGTTTTTGTTTGCCTAATATTTTTTTATTAGACATTTAAGAATCCTTTTTTAAAAACTCGCGCTTTATTAGACGACGAGGCTTTTTTAGCAGCCTTCGAACAATACTCAAAGCAGTTTGGAAAATGAGATGGCAAAACTCCTGGTTTTAATTTAAGTTTCTTGTACCATTCTGACTGCAAGAAAATAATTATTTTACAATTGTAATTTACTTTAATACTTGAATTTATTAATAAATTAATGTAATTGTACATAAATGTCGAAACTCAGCGATAATTCAAAACTGTCATTAATGTTACTTTGACATTTTTCTTAAAGATAGTAAGGGTCTTAAAATATTTAAAAATTTGCAAAAACTATTGAAACTATAATTTTACACACTATCACAATAATCTAAGAGTTCGGCAACAAGAACAATATAACAAAATTTAAAAATCAGTGTAGTCATAAAACCGACAGAGCCATTCGATTATTTTTGGTTAAAGGACATCAGTGTAAACAAATCGTTATAATTACCGCCATAGCCATTCCATCAGGAGCTAAAACTTCCTTTTTCCAAATTATCTGATCCTTTAAAAAGTGATCTTCACACACTACATGTCCAGGGCTCGGAACGGGTTACTTTTTAGTAACTTAGTTACTTTTTTGATCCGCGGTTACCAAAAAGTTACTTATTTTATGAAAAGGTTACTTTCGGTTACATTTTTTCCCCGGAATAATGAAATGAAGTAATTCATTATTCTTATTATTTAAAAACTTGTGAGAGATATAAAAATTTAAAATTTTCTAGTAAATTTGACACCTTAGAGCCGGGAAAATTAGAGAATAACAATAAAATAATATTTAGTTCGTATGTAAAACGTATAAAAAGGGCTATCAATTGAATTATTATGAATCCTGATGAAACTTTCAATTTAGCTAAAATTGCTGTTTTTTAATTAAAAATTTAAATATTTTTTGTTCAAATAACAAACTATGTATTATATTTTCCGATGAGAATTTATCTTCTTTGGTTGAAATTCGGTTAAAAGTTGAACAATTTTTGTTAAAAATGGTTGGAAATCCATATTTTTTTAGTGGAAAATTACTCTTCTTGATTGAAAATCACCCTTTTGTTTAAAAATACATAATATAATTTGAAAACTCATCTTTCTGGTTACAAATCTACTTATTTTATTGAAAATTCGTCTTTTTCGGTTGAAGATTCCCCTGTTTTTGTAGAAAATTCAACTATTTGGTTGAAAGATAACTTTTATATCAAAAGTCCATATTTACGGATTAAAAATTCAACTGTTTTGTAAAAATTGGTCTTTTTGGTTTAAAAACTCAACATTTTGGTTGAAAAATAAACTATTTTGTTGAAAAATCGTCTTTTTTGAATGAATTCTACTGTTTTTGATATTAAATTAAAATCTTTTTTGGTTATTATATTAACTATTACATTTTCTTTAACAATTTATCTTTTTAATCAATAAAATTCAACCATTTTGTTAAAAGATGAACTACTTTCTTGAAGATACATTTTTTTGTTGAAGATTCATAATTTTAGTGGAAATTTCGTCTTTTTGGGTAAAAAATCTTTCTTTTTGGTTACTTTTTATGAGATTTATGATTACTATTTTACTATTTTATGAAGCTTGAGCAGTTCCGAGCCATGTACATGTCCAGGTTAACCAATAAAATCCTTACCAACGTCAAACTCCTTTGTATAACACATTAATCCGTAAATGAATCAAATACGATAAATAGACGATAAAGTTATGACATGTGACGAGTTTTTACATGCAAAATAATAGTAGGCAACGGGTAGTTGGGGCGCCGCAGAGGTGGTACCAATGTTTCACGATTCGCCGCTCTTCACAAAACTGACACGCGCCTCTAATGCAAAAGCGAATCTCGTGTCACCCCCCTGCTGTGTACTCAAAAGTTACGTTTTACTTTCAATAACGGTATGAGTGCCTATGCTCTGACCGTTTTGGCATCAATAACCCAGGCCAGAGTGGTTGTGATGAAAATTATACGGTAGAATTTGAAAGGCGCCTGTAATATAAGTACAAAATAATGTTGAACAATAAGACATAGTCGCACATACAAGGTGTTTTTTTTAACTTGAGACAACGAAATATCTCAAAAAATACGCATCCTACGAC
>CAKNWT010257323.1:0-14649 GCA_932066315.1 Andricus coriarius
TCAAAGGCAAGTAAATTGTATAATATTAACAACAAAACATATCTTATACATATTAAAATAAAATAGTACAAAGTACATAGTATTGAGAAAAACGTCTTTATTAAAGAAAGGAATTATCGTTTTCAGAGAAGGGAAAGTTTTTAGATTTTACGATTAAAAAGTTTTAATATAATTTTCCTATGATTTTACAGAAAATTTAGAATGATATTTAAAGATTTCAGTTATGTCGAAAATGAATCCAGAAAATTATTTTTTTGTAATTTCTTTATTTTATTTGATTTTATAAAATCTTAGGAATAGTTGGAGTCAGTTTGACATTTCAAACTTCAGGACTATTAGAAGGAAATATTTTATATGTTTTGGGACTTGTTTTCAAGTTCAAAAATATTTTTAATTTCTTTATAAAGTCTAAAATTCCTACATTTAAAATTTTCACATAAATCTTAATAAAATATTTGTATTTTCTTGAAACTCTTCAAAACGCTGATTGTAAATTTACGTATTCTATTTAAAATAGAAGTTAAGGAATATCTATGCGCCTTTTGATCTATAAATAAAAAGTAAGAGGATAATTTATTTAAATAAAAACGTTCGTTTACATCAAACTTTTATGGGTTCATGTATAAGATTTGATTTAAAAATATGATCGAAAAAAGTTTGAGTTTGTTTGAATAAAACAAATCGGTATCTCAGTGAGTATTTTGAAATTTCTTCGTCAGTGCAAACTTTAGAGTTTAGATTTTAGAATATATTCTTCTTTTCTTAAAAGGCTTTTTCCCCAAGGGCTAAGCTCCTCGCAGCTCCTTTTTCCGGTACCTGCGGCCGGCCACTCGGCCATCCCTACTTTCTGTTCTATTGTGAACGAGGAAAATCCCATCTGGTAGTTTTGTTTCGGAATTTCGATACGAGACCGATACGAGACCGCACTTTCCGAGATTTTTCCGATACGAGACGAAACCGAGCGACACAAAACCGAGACTGGAAGATGAGTATCGTATCGGTATCGTCTCAGTATCGAAAAATATCGCTCGGCGGCATCACTAATTTGATCAAAAAACGTTTTAATACTTTTTTTGTGACTAGGTATCTCGAGTACCGTTTGAGATATCGAGGCATCAAAAAGTAAAAGCATCGAAATCATGTAACTGCATTAGTTAAAAAAAATCCTACACACATTTGGCATGATTTGTGATTTAAAACCAACATTTCGACCCAAAAGATCTCAAAAACTTCACGTTCAGGCAACAAATGGAGATTCCATGAATGCATACAAGGTCACATTTTTTTGATCAGCGTTATGTATACAACAATACGAGGTAAATATTTTATACAAAGGGATTATGAAATCGAATTTTGTGAACTTATTTAAAAATAATTTTCATTGTATTTTTCTTTATCTTGAACTGAACTATGGTGTGGGTTGTAGCAACTTTTATAACTTTACACTGAATATAATGCAAAGATTAAGCAGAAGATCAAGATAATTTGTAAAATTGAAAATTAAAGAAAACCAGATTTAAAGGATTTCAAAAGATTTCACAAATACTTAATAGATTTCACAAAGATTTCAAGAGATTTAAAAGCTTTCAAATATTTAACTAAAAGTTTTTTTCGCAAATGGGATTTTGTTTTCGATTACAGTTCTTTGATACTCTACGAATAATTTAACACCATATTTGAAAGAATTTGAACAGGCCGTTTTGAAAAAAATCCATTTTTTAGTTTAATTAATTTTCAACCAAAAATTTGGCCAAAATAAATTTAATACTGTTTAATATATTATGGTACTTTAGTAACCATTACATTTATAATTTTTTACTCAATTTTATATCAACTATTAAATTAATAAATGGTAAATATTATTTTTATAATTTCTTAAGAGAATTTGAGAAATTTAATGAACTTATGAATACAACCCTATATACAATAAGGATAATATGAATTGTAAGGTATAATATTGACCAGTTCAACTTTATAAGGGACTAAATGGCAAACAATAAACTCAATTTTAACTTCCGAGAATCAAAAATTTCAAATGTACTAAAAACAAGGGTATTGAAAAATACGGTAATAATATTTTCGGCAAATTTTCTCTTTAAAAATGAATTTCGCAAAAATCCATTTTTTTGGACAAAAAGAGCACGACCGATTGTTTTAAATTAAGTCTTAAATTGTTCTTAGAGTGCCAAAGAACTGTAATAAAAAAATCTCATTTGGAAACAACTTTCAGTTAAAATTGATTCCGCCGCCCCGTGTTGCATTTTCTAGTTACCTTTTGAAAAAAATATATACGAAAATTAGTCTATACGTTCAGAATAACTAAGTGAATTATGTGAATAGGTTCGTTAGGTGATTTATAACAATTGCATTTTTCAATAATAAATTACCTACTCTTTACATCTGTAAAAGAAAATGTCGCTTAAACACTTAATTTCGGAGAAAATTGAAAAATAAATAAATAATATTTTTTGTCCGACCCCCCTTGAAAACGCGCCATTGAATGCACGTGAAGCAGGCGTAATGTGGCCGCTTCCAGCCCAGTGACGTTCGCGCATGCGCACTCCGCCGTCGGGCCAACATGATACTTTACGCCCGCTACACATACACTGCACCACGCAAGTGAGAATATGGAGGAATTGATCTTTATCTTTGAAAAAATTGTATTGCTAGACCCGACAGTATCCCTTCTGCAAAGTACGCTATTTCTTCCATTCACCTATAATCGAAAATTGTAAAGTACATCAAACATCCTCTATCTGCTTCACATGCTTGTTTTCAAGGAGGGGGACAAAAAGTATGGTGTGTATCAAGGGCGTAAAGCTATTTTGCCTCGCGTGACTGCCTCCCTCGCTTATCTCGGACAGCAAATTCACACTCGTCAAAATACCCTTCTTTACGCCCTTGATACACAACATACTATTACATGTTACGAGGACCTTGAGTTGTTTAATCGCTTTTACCAATCGGAAATGTAAAGCAAAGGTTGATTTTTAATGATTTTATTCGCTAACTTTTGAATCTCGTACGAAAAAAGTGAAAAGAGTTGACTGATTTTTTTCTGAGGCGCTTACCCAGGTAACAAAATGCGCAGACAATGCGACGCACATCCTTCACACGCGTGCGGATTTTGTCGCACGCCGTGCTCACAGAGGATGGCGCAGGTGCGTCCTCATATGCGGGGCAGGTGCGTCACGTGTCGTGCGGGTAAAATGTGAATGATTTGAGGATTTAAATTATATTTATTTATTTAATTGTACTATGAATCAGATATATGTATTATATTTGTATTTGCAGTTTTTTTGTCCGATAAATATTTTTAATAGTAAAAATGAAACAGTGAAAAAAAATTCCCCAAATTCAATTATTTTTTTAAATATAAATCGTCAAAACTCAGCTAAATAATATTGAAACTGTTTAATATTCGGTATACGCACGCAGTGTGCCCTAAAAATGCCTACAAATTAAAAAAAAACAATCAAAATTGCCTATTGTTTAATAATAATTTATTGCGAATTGAGACTGGTCGATAAGCACGTTTTTTTAGTTTCGTCAAAGAAAAGGATCTAGGAAACTTTCGTGTTGAACGAACTTTCAGTGAGACATTTGTTCCTCACTAATAAAGTAAGATTTCTGGAAACTTTTACATCGATTGATTAAAAATTGACGGAAATATCCATTATGTAAGAAAACGTCGTTTATAGGCAAGTACCGGCGAGAGTACAAACGAACGTTGAGAAGCGCTCGCAATCGTAGATGGCATCGCGTACTTTCTTACATAATGAATATTTCCGTCAATTTTCAATGAATCGATCTAACAATTTTCAGAAATCTTGCTTTATTAGTGAGGAACAAATGTCTCACTGAAAGTTCTCTCAACTCGAAAGTTTTCTCGATACCTTTCTTTGCCGAAACTAAAAAAATGTGCTTATCGACCGGTCTCAATTTGCAATTAATTATTATTAAACGATAGGAAATTTTGATTGTTTTTTTCATTTTGTACGCATTGTTAGGGTACACTGCGTGCATATACTGAATGTTAAACAGTTTCAATATTATTTAGCTGAGTTTTGACGATTTATGTTTTAAAACGTAATTGAATATGAAAAAATTTTTTTTAAACTTTTTCATTTTTACAATTCAAAATATTTATCTGACAAAAAAACTGAAGATGCAAAAAAGTTCTGTCTTGCCCTTTTCTATATGACCATATTTTGAAAAATTTAATTTTTTGAACTTCAAAATTTGGATATCACGAGACACGTGGACAATAATTTTCCGCGTTTTCGAGCGTGCGACCCATTCTTTGATCCGAACCCTGAATTTAAGTTTAAGTGCAATTTCATATTAAAATATCTCGTGTTTCATGCGCTTTTAAATTTATTTCAGAAATATTTTTTCTTCAAATAAGCCATTCAGCATATAATTAAAGAATTTGAATAATTACATACAAATATTTAATTACTTACTTTATTTAACCAGATAAATTTTAGGAAATAAATTTGGAGGAGGGTATTGTCTCTGAAGGAAAACAATTAATTTACTATTCTTGTTTATGGGATTTTAAGAAAAAATTCAATTTTTGCATAAAAAATGACGAATTCAATATTTATTTATTAAATGACATTCTTCTGCTGCTGAAAAATAAATTTTAAGAGACACAAAATTTGATTAATCTTTTGATTTATCATAGTTTTATAAGATATTTATTTCAAATTTTATAAAGGTCATGAAAATGTGCATGAACAAAAACTTCAGAAAAAAATATTTTTAAGTTAGAAATAAATTATTCATACTGTAGTCTTATAACATTAATAATTTGCATTATTATTATTTAAAAATGCGCTTATCATAAAGTGCGACGCATGTGCCTCGCCACCCACTGCACTGCGTGCCTCGCACGCCGTGCGGGTAACGTGCCCCGCAAATTCTACAAACAATGACTGTATTTACATATTTAAAATTTTTCGGATTTTAGAATGGAATTGAAATAGAAACTAATTAAAAATTCGTTTATTTGCAGCCAATACCACCATATAAACAAGAAAAGTAGCAAATACAGGATGAGTCACCCTAACCTAACCTCAAATTTCTAATATTCACTGATAACAAATGAGGGTTCGGATTAAAGAATGGGTCGCACGCTCGAAAACGCGGAAAATTATTGTCCACGTGTCTCGTGATATCCAAATTTTAAAGTTCAAAAAATTAAATTTTTGAAAATATGGTCATATAGAAAAGGGGAAGACAAAACTTTGTTGTATCTCCAGTTTTTTTATCAGATAAATATTTTCAATTGTAAGAATGAAAAAGTTAAACAAAAATTTCCTCAAATTCAATTATGTTTTAAAACATAAATCGTCAACACTCAGCTAAATATTATTGAAACTGTTTCAAATTTGGTATATGCACGCAGTGTACCCTAACAATGCCTAAAAAAAGAAAAAAAAAGAAAAATTTCCTATTGTTTAATAATAATTAATTGCAAATTGAGACCGGTCGATAAGCACATTTTTTTAGTTTCGGCAAAGAAAAGTATCGAGGAAATTTTCGAGTTGAAAGAACTTTTAGTGAGACATTTGTTCCTCACTAATAAAGCAAGATTTCTGGAAATTTTTATATCGATTCATTGAAAATTGACGGAAATATTCATTATGTAAGAAAGTACGCGACGCCATCTACGATTGCGAGCGCTTCTCAATGTTCGCTTGTACTCTCGCCGGTACTTGCCTATAAAGGACGCTTTCTTACATAATGGATATTTCCGTCAATTTTTAATGAATCGATCTAAAAATTTCCAGAAATCTTACTTTATCAGTGAGGAACAAATGTCTCACTGAAAGTTGTTTCAACTCGAAAGTTTCCTCGATACTTTTCTTTGCCGAAACTAAAAAAACGTGCTTATCGACCAGTCTCAATTTGCAATTAATTATTATTAAACAGTAGGCAATTTTGATTTTTTTTTTCATTTTGTAGGCATTTGGGGAATTTTTTTTTCACTTTTTCATTTTTACTATTAAAAACATGTATCGGACAAAAAAACTGCTAATACAACAAGGTTTCGTCTTGCTCTTTTCTATATAACCATATTTTTAAAATTTTAATTTTTTGAACTTTAAAATTTGGATAGCACGAGACACTGGAACAATACTTTTCCGCGTTTTCGAGCGTGCGACCCATTCTTTGATCCGAACCCTCAAATTATATCTCAGTTTGCTTATCGTTAGAATTCTGAGTAACATATATTCACTTAATTTTCGTTTATAAGAGTTAATTCTATCAAATCAAATTAGTCTTTACTTTTCTATTTTTTTAATTATTACAGACGCGATTATGTGTGGATAATAAAGTTAGTATTGGATAAAATGAGATATCTTAACTACACTTTTTCCATAAAACTGCATGTAATCTAAAAATAAATAATATTTTCACATCACTAGATGAAAGATCACAAAATTGGGTCAAGATTTATTGATTTTATCATCAATTTGTTCTCTGACATATGAATAATCCTTCGTGCAAATTTCAAATTTGAGGTTAAGTTGACTGGGGATTCATCCACAATGTAGTTACTACTTTTCTTGTTTGGACGGCAGTAATTTATGGTTAATTATTTTAATATCATAGGGGGCGTTCAATTATTACGTAACGCAGTTTTTCGGAATTTTGTACTCCCCCCCCCCCCCCCCTGTAACGCTTTTTCCGACTTTTCCCTGTAGTTTTTTGCCATTATGTAACATTTGGCCTGACGCCCCAACCCCCTTAGAACGTTACGTAATACTTGAACGCTCCCCTTCAAAAGAGTTTCGTGGGCTGATAAGACCTTAGAAGTCGTTCAAACCTCCCCAAACCATACTTTCCCACCCTACTTCCACTACGTTCCCGCTCCACACTTCACCGTTCGCCAGATATTCCCCAGCTTATTCCGCCACTACTCCCACCTCTCCTCGCTACCCCAGCTTACACTATCACCTTCCCACTACTGCCCACCACTAATTCTCACTTCCCCCTCCCTACTCATCCTCATTTCTAATGATTTCCCCTAGTTCCCCTCCCCCCGCTCCCCTTCGCTTCCATCCCTTAACATCAACTCATTTCCCCTCGCTTCACCTACTGCCTCATCCCACATTTCCGCTCCTCAGGTTTCCCCTACACTCATTACCTCTCCACTCATTTCCCCTACTTTCCCACACCTAATTTCCTCTCAGTTCCCTTATAGTCTTTATGGGAGCTTCCATAAAGGTTGTCATAGTTTTAGGGAGGGGGGGCGTAGTCGAATTGTGACAGTCTGTGACAGAGAATATTGAGACTCCATTCACACAACGTTACAATGGGGCGGAGGGTCGAAAATTCGCCAAAAAACTGACATCCTGTATGGATGTTCCCTTATACTTTCCTACACCTCGATCGCTTCCCTTCTTGAAAAAAAGTACGACGGATGGACGGACGGACACCCGACTGAAAGTATAAGGGTTTCTGCCCGGGGCTACGAAACCCTAATGAACATTTTTTTTTGCAACGATATGACCCTATTGTGTTGACATTGTCAGCCCACGGAAAAGGCGAACGGGAGAAATTTTTTTTTTTTCTTTACGGACGAACGCGGACGTTTTTCAAGCACACGTGCAGCCTGCTGGGTGTTTACACTTACAGTCTGCACTTGCAATCTACTCTGGAGCGGTGAGGTGCTTCGATCTGTCGGCCAAATTTCACAAACTCGTTTGCATGAGCTCGCGCCACAATCGATTCGAATAAAAACATTATTTAATTCCTTTATTAATTAGCGACGCACTTTGTATTGCTTTTTGAACTTAATTAATTCTTAATTGACTACAGTATCGAAAAGTTAAAACTTTATTAACTTTGTCTTTTCGATCAATACAAAATTACTTTGAGCTTTTATTGTGTCAATAACATGCTTTGTTACCTGATTCATGGTCAAAAAATCCCAGGACACTTATTGTCATCTTGAGGTATTAATCAATTTTTCAAAATAACTTCACTACAAAATACGAAGGTTTCAATCAGCTGCCAAATCCCTTTGTACCCATCAGCTGATTGAAAACTAGTATCTGCGAGGTTAAGTTTTATTTGGAACCGTAACGGCGTTGCGTTTTCTCACAGGTTATTCTCACGGAAGAAGGCACTTCATTTGATTAGTCGGCCTAGTTGGTATCACAGGGTAGCCAACTGTCATCTTCAAAATAAAAAGTATTGTTTTACAATTAGTTAAATTGAATGTCAATTTACGTGGCTTTTTTTTGTAAAAAATATTATTCAAAAAGTAATTAAATGCAGATAGAGCATAAACTCAAATTTTGTATTAAGATTGGATTATGTGTCTTTCCATTAATATGTAGGGTAGATGTACCGTTTGTGGCCACTTCAAGCAATTTCATATCTTTTATCAAGAATTAACTTAAATAAAATATTTTATAACGAAATATGCATTAATAACATTATTGGTGTATCAATAATCGAATTATTATAATGCCAAACCTTTGAACCTTACTTCATTATAAAAAATTAATAATATTTAATCTAACCTCCTGTTTCACCAGTAGTGGCCATTCAATTATTTCTTAAATTATAATTTTAACGTCCTATAGAAAAGACTTCACAGCGTTGCTGCCAACATATAAAAAAACTCTATAAATATACTAAATAATACTATAGTAAGAACTAATTACTTATAAATCTCAAAGTGGCCACAAACGGTACATCTACCCTATATAAAATTTATTGAAAATTTGGACAATATGAAATCGAGCACTTTTACAATTTGAAGTATAATTAAAGTATAACTTACCAAAAATTTTAAGCACAAAAAATCGTTCTGAAGTTACAAAAAAACTTATCCGAAATTTTGTATGATGGGATGTTTCAGAGGCTCGTGGCGAGAACGTTGAGTCAGGATTTCCACAAATAGTTCTATACATCTCAGAGGACTCGCAGAATGTAGAATTGTAGATCATGGGCTGCATTTGTAGTTTATACTAATCTGGTTCGATTTGTTCAATGACCCCAATTTTAGAATATAAAAATCCGATGTTGATGCTGAATTTGTATCAGCAATTCCAACTCTAATATAGGTAGAATTCGATCGCAGGTGGCTCACCAAAGGTCAGGAACAAAATTACTCTTCCAGTTATAAGTGATCAATGATTTTCTCTTTCAGACAGACTTGATATATTATTTCAAATGTCACCATAGGAATAATATTAACAACACATCAATATGTAATCTAAGCTAGTCACGGGAATTTTATAATATATACAGGGTACTTCTGCACTGCTTTTGCAACTGTTTTGCATACAACGCACAAAAAACAAAAATACAGTCAACTTCCGTTTATTTTAAAGATCACTTATTTTAAAGTTCACTTAGTTTAAACCCCTACACGCACTTATTTTAAATTGCGCAGTTTCGTCATCTCTTACCACGGTCCCTGTACACTCTCCTCCGCGTCAGTGGATGACCAATAAAAAAAGAGGCCCAAAGAGCGCCCTCTTTAGTTTAAATTGAGTATTCTTTCACTCGACAGAGTACTCGCGCACTCGTCCTTTCCGAGGCTAGAGTCGCAACCGTCTCTCGCCCTACGTGCTGAGAAACTGCGTGGGCCAGCAGTCTAGGAATGTCGAGTGTATTTATTTGTATTATTATTGATTTCAAATCTCCCGCGCTTTTCGGTTGAAAAAGTTGTCTACAGGCGGCGCATCGGTACAAGAACGGAGCAGCCAATGAACGTCGCTGATAAAAATAAACTGCCGAATCGCGGTAGAGGTAGAGGCCCCTCCAGCTTTAAAATAATTGGTCGGGTACGTTTCAAGGACCTTAAAGTAAACGGAAGTTTATTGTAATATAAAAATATTAAAAATGAAAAAACACACTGATAATTATTTATTATTATTTGATATTTCATTATAATTGATATCTAATTTTGCTTCCTCATAGAGAGAGCTCTATAATGGTAAAATTTCGAAAAAAATGTATTCCTTTAATTAAACGTTCCTCAATTAAAAATGTATGATGTAATGTTATAAGTATTTGTCCAGGTGTGTGTCTTTGAATTTTAGCACTTTATAATATTAAAATAAGAGGTTTTTATAGTAAAACTTTTTTCATTAACATAATTCAAAGTTGATGCAAGAATATAAGATTCCTTGACTTTTGCGACAAAACGATCGATTTTCTGTGTACACTCAATTACAAAATTACAGATACATAAGATTTTAAGAGACTACATGGGATTTCAAAAGAACAGGAGATTACACAAGATTACACGGGATTCAAATTAAAGAACGCAACTGAAAAAAAGAGATATTAAAATTACTAATAACATTAGGGACTGTGTCGTATATATGCGAAAATTAAAATAATTAATCTCGGAATAAATGTAGGAATAAAATTCATATTTAAAATTTGTTCTCAAGTTCTGTACTCGATTAAACAAACAATTAAATATGAATTTTATTTGTAGAAAAATAATCATTAGTATTTGCATATTTTCAAACATGCAACTAAAAAAATATTTTAAAAATATTATGGAAACCCTTATTCAAGCAACTTTGGACTTTGCCACGTCACATCTGAAAAACAGCGTTCTAACGAATCAGAATTGCTTGGAACGCTGTTTGGTTTGACACTACTTCCGGTTTTACAGCCAATCGGCAATACCTGATTTTCCTTAAAAAAATCAAAATTATATTTTTAAACATTAAAAAATCTGCCCGCCGCGCGGGCACATCCTCATCGCGCGCTGGGCGCGCGGCTCGCTTCGCTCGTAAGTTTGAGCGCGCCTAGGGCGCGCGACTGTTGGTTCTCGCGCTTCGCGCTCGATAACGTATGTACCTCGCGCTACGCGCTCAGTCTTTGTATTTCCCCCACGTTCGTGCGCAGGCCTTTTAAAATTAAAGGTCAAAGCACCAACAACTGTAATTTGGTGATTGTGATTTTCTTTTGTTAAAGCTTCTTCGGCTTTAACGAACACATTCTCATCACGTGTCTCGTGCTCCGCACTCGATTTTATCGAAAATGCGAACTTTTCAACATTATTTTCAACTTTATTATATCAACTGTATATTATATTTATTGCTGTACCTCGGTCTGGGGCTGCTAATTCAGATAATACAAAATAATGTACACATTTTCTTCTTCATGATTACTTTAATATTTATTTCTTATTTTGAATTAAATTTTGTTCTCAGCTACCTTGAAAAATGTATAACTTTATTAAATTTATCTTATTGCAATTCATAACATGCTTAGGCACTGAAACATACGTATTTACATTGGCTTGTTCTTATAATTTTAAAAAAGCGCAAGCTATTCAAGACAAACATGGTACTAAACTTTTTTTTGCAACTTGTGTCGTCTTTCCATAATTTTAATTTATTTTTAATGTTATTTTTCACGATTTAAAACAAGAATACGCATCATTGCTTGAGGTGGTTTTAAGCAAATTTTTAGATATAATTTAGGCGAAAAATTGTATTAAATAAAATGTTGTTCTAGTTTGTGTCCTTTTTCCAAAAAGTTAATTTTTTTATTTTTAATATATTTTTATAACAAGAGCTTATAACATATTTGAAGATATTTTTTGTCAGAACAACTTTTTTTGTCATTTACTTCGTCTCTCGGTCGTTTTTTCAAAAATTTGATTTCTTAATTTTTAATCCTATTTTTTGAGACTTGAAGTCTTATTTTTTCAGTACTACGGATAGCCGTCCATGGAATATCTGAATTTTGAAAAAAATTGGTCTAAAAAATTTTGAAAATGCTCAAACTTTTTGAATTGCTATCCAAAATAGCTGGTTAACGAACTCGATCTTTCATTTTGGTCCCTGAAACTGCGTGCCAAAGCGCAATCCAATCCGATCAGTCTTTCAAAAGTTATGCGATATACAGACGACGACGACAACGACAACGACGACAGACGGATAGACACCGAAGTAAAAACCATTTTTTCTGACTCAGGGGGCCTCAAAACGTCGACATTTGATGAAATCCACGAAAGTCATTTTTCACATAAAACCAATACCTTCTCATTATGATGAGAATGTAATAATTCATTATTTTTTGTGCGAACAAAATTTGAATTTTCGATTTTTTAAGAAAACTCAAAAAAGTCGTCATGATAATCTTGTAGGACCATCAAAAAGTAACGTTTATCCTCTCTGGACTTTTTTACGTATCGTGCTTTATTTGGCTCAAAATGTTAATTTTCGCTTTTTTTGCGAAAATTTGAAAATGCTGTAACTCTGACAATTTTGGATGTATTGAAAAAAGTTGTGAGAATAATTTGCTTTAATTTTCGAGTGCTGCAGGCGGCCCTCCATGGAATTTCTGAATTTTGAAAAAAATGCTTCAAAAAAATTTTGAAAATGCCCTTACTTTTTTAATTTTGCTCCAAAATAGCTGGTTAACGAACTCGATCTTTCTTTTTGGTCCCTGAAGGTGTGCGCCAAGGCGCAATCCAATCCGATCAGTCTTTCAAAAGTTATGCGATATACAGACGACGACGACAACATATTTTCGACAAATATTTACTAATTTATTTATTTTTTTTACGACAAATATTTCAACTTGTTTCAAAAAACGTTTCTTGAGCACCATAAACTGGGGCTCACCGGCGTATAAGGAAAAAAGCGGGGCACCCTTAATTCTGTATTTAAAATGCGATATTGCTTCTTGCACGTTTTGCAATTAAAGTTTTACAAATTTTAGTTACCAGCCTCTATATTTCTTATATAGATGAAGTAAATATCGCATTTAGAAATACAGTATCAAGGGTGACCCGCTATTTTTCTCATACGCCGCTGAGCCCCAGTTTACGGTGCTCGAGAAAAGTTTTTTGAAACATGTTGACGTATTTTTTCATATTTAAAAGTATATTTTTGCTTTTTTGCAGCAAAATTAGGCATTGTTGGTGGGCTGTAAAACACGAAGTAGTGCCAAACCAAACAGCGTTCCAAACAATTCTGATTAGTGATAAATTTTAATGCACTACAATTTCTAGAATTTTTATGTATAGCTTTTAACAAATATATTCCTAAAATTTATGCAAAAACAACATTAATTTTACGAATAGAAATTTTGGGATGTAAATATTCTTGATTTAACGTCTGGGAAATAAAAATTTGGAATTTTTAGGGAAAAAAGGAAGTCGATGAAATAAGGTTTTTCCTTCAAAATTCCATTAATTTTATACGCACCCAGCGTGAAGAAGGATAAGGAAAAATATTCGAACAATAATAAAAGAAACTTAAAATGAACAAATGTTCAACAAAGATCAAGTGAAACAATTATAAATACAAACAAAATGGAAACACCCAAGGTCGAATTTACAGCTATAGTTTAAAAGATTATAATCTTTTGATTTTTTTCGTTTTTAAACGAGCTATATGTACAATTGTACATTAGAGTGGCCCTTATTTTTCAGTTTCAAAATTATATTGCCCCCCCCCCTCCTTCCGTTGTATTCGAATGCTCAAAAAAATTATATCCAAATTTGAGCCAAATCTTTTGATAACAACCCGTGCCCTAAAAGTTTTCCATTGATTTAACAGGGAGAGAAGGCAGCTTTTTGTTAATACACAAATTTAGCGCGATATGTTACAGATGATTCCATGGGTGTTTTCGATATTAGCGCTCAGAGTGCACTCTGAGCGTGAAGGGTTTCTCAACCGATTGAAAAAAAATAGTCTCCTCTTATTGGTTGTGGAATTACAAAAATCTCATGAGTGTGATATATGCCGTAGTTTTTGGTGAAAATAATCTAGAATGGTTGTGTGTTGTACAAATTTCTGGGGCAAGGGATACGTGCAAACCTTCTTTGTACTCTGAGATCGTTCTCCGTCGTTTTGGCCAGTGCGAAAGTTCAGAGCGTGAAGAAAATGCAAAATGTGCACGAATGTGAATGATTTGAATCCTGATGATCTTTTGGATCCAGCGATAATTTTGGGTGCCTATGATCTTCTTTTTCAATACGACGATGACGAGAATCGTATAGAGCTTTTTCGAGCAGATGAACGAGGAAATTACGCGAGGATTCAATGTTATTTTCAAGAAATTATACTGAAAATGAGCTTTGGAACAAAACTTGTTTGTTTCCGTCCACGTATACAAATCCATCGTCGAGCATCAAGCAAAAAATAGGACAATTTTTCCGGAATGTAATTTTAAAGATTGTCCCTTTAATATAACCTCAAATTGAAATTAAAATTTATAAAATTGGATAAATAAAAGAATAAGTTTTCATAAATGTTGATAAATTTTGAAAGTTGGATCTAATATAGAGAAAAAAATTATTTGACTTAGAATTATTTATTTAACAATCGTTATACATTCAACATTTTGGATTTTTTATTTCGTCAAAAAATTAGAAATTTTTACCTCATTTGAATGATCTATAGCTTATTTTCTTCCCTGAAAGATTCTTTACAATTTCACTCGTTGACTTTCATTTTTAAAAGTTATTTTATAAATTGAGTGACATAATTTTTTGTAACTGCATAATTCGTCAATTACTTTTTGAAAATAAAAACCAAAGAGTGGAATTGTAAAGAGTCTTTCAAGGAGTATAATGAGATGACTGAAGATGGACCTCGGCTTGAAAAAAAACAGGCCACTTTATATTTACGTATGTAAAGT
>CAKNWT010257324.1:0-14279 GCA_932066315.1 Andricus coriarius
TAATATCCAAACAAGGCGTCCTATGAAAAAGTGATTTATAACAAATTTGTAGATGTGTTTTAGGTGCACAATTTTTTTTACTTAATCTTTTCGTAGCTTTTGTCGTTTTTCCATAAATTTAATTCTTTTTTTTTATTTTTAATGTTATTTTTCACGAATAAAACAAAAACTACGGGTCCTATCAAGTAGTGATTCCTGAAAAATTTGTAGATCTTTTTTGATAACACAATTTTTGTGTGTTCATCTTTTTTCGTATCTTGCATAGTTTGACCACACCGAGAAAAAAATATTCTTAATTTGAGAGGAAAATTCCTCTTCTTCAATCCTCTCACATTTTCCCCTCAAAAGAAGAATATTCCTCTAGAAATTAGAGGATATCCCTCTTTTTTGAGAGAAGAGATGGCAAAAGGAAGACTTTTGCATTTTCCTCTAGGATCGAGTATAATCCTCTAATTTTTAGAGGAATTACTCTCAGATCAGAACTTGCGCATGCGGAGTCAATCAAGCGTAATAACCTAACTTGTTTAGTGTCGGTCAGTTATAAGTGAACCGGTTGATTTTGAAGGATGCAGTGATTTATAACATTCAAACAATGGATAAAGAGCTGATTTGGCTGTTAACAAATTTGAACCTCAGCATGTATGTGCAGTCGTTCGAAAGTAAGAAAATTTTTGGATTGTGCATTTCTTTCTGCACGTGGTGTACAAATTATATCATTTCTTCATTGCTATTATCTTCTTTCCTCTATTCCCGTACACAAAACTCACATGCATTTCTCTTTTATGTTTGTTTTTTTTCGTTTTCAGAGAACAATGTATTAAGTATCGAATAATTAAAAAGAATGACAAAAATGCCGCTTTTATTAACCATAATTATATAACTGGATGGTGATTTGGCGGTTTTGTTAGAACAATTAGAGTCCGTAAGTTGAAAAAAAATGTTCGCCTAATAAATAAACAGTAAAAGAACGTAGTGTATACGAATCTAGCAAATTTTTCCGGGCTCCAATCATATATAGAAGAAGATGAAATATTCTCCAAATGAGAGGATTGCATTTAAAACGAATTAGATGATCATCTTTAATTGAGAGGAGTTTTCCTCTTCCTTTTAGAGGATCCTCTTGATTTAAGAATAATCCTCTTCAAGAGAAAACAGTCCTCTCAAATTAAGAGGAATCCCCTTAAACGAAGAATATATTTTTCTCGGTGCATAAAATGGAATTTTCATTATTTTTTGTGCGATCAAAATTTGAATTTTCGATTTTTCAAGAAAATTTAAAAAGTTGTTTTGAGAATCTTGCAGAGCTTTCAAAAAGCAACGTTTTCCTTCTCTTTACTTTTTTTCTTATCGTGCGTTTTTTGGCTTAAACTTTGAATTTCGATTGATTTTTTAAATTTTGTAAATGCTATAACTCTCTTAATTTTCTTTTTATTAAAAAAAATCATAAAGATGAATAGTTCGGCTTTCTGATGACTACGAATAGCCGTACATACAATTTTTATATCTTGAAAAAATGGTCTCAAAAATGTTGTAAATGCTCTAAATTTTTGATTTTTCATTCAAAATGGCTGGTTAATGAACTCGTTCTTTCTTTTAAGACCTAAAAAAAGTATGCCAAAGCTCGATTCGATCCGTTCATTTTTTCGAGAGTTATCGTGTTTGCGGATGGACGGCCGGACGAACAGACAGACAGTGGTTCTCAAAACGTGTTAATAATCAGACCGAAAATAATTCACCTTATCGTAGAATTAAGGATGAGTAAACAAACTTAACAGTTTTGTAGACGATTAGCACATTTTTCTATAGATACCATTTTGCCGTCAAAATCAGACAAATTGTTTTGCATTTATTGGTCAAAAGCTATCGAAAAGGCTTTGGAAACTGAAACCTTAATCATGCAACCAGAATCCCGAAATCTCCTGAAAATCTAAGGAGGTTTGAATACTTTAGTCGCTTATGTGATACTTACCCATTATTTTTAAATAGATAAAAGTTGTTCGTTAAATTTCGAACCTCTCTAAAGTATTCTTTAAGCAAAAAAGTACCCCAAAAATTTGTAAAAATTACATTTTTTGAAAATTATGAAAAATGTAAATAGTTTATACCTTCTGTGACACTTATTGATTTTTACAAAATATATAAGGGGTACTTGTCAAAGTGAAACCCTGCCTCTTGCATTCCTTGGTGAAAAAAGCTACCCATAACATTTTTGCAACATAAATTTTAGTTATGAAACCAGAAGTTATGCAGTATTTTCTTCAAGCGAGGAGAAGTTTCACTAACTGGTAACTTTGTTAACCTTTGACCATTTTAAAAAAATGTCTTACAGTTTATCGTGAAGGTGAAACCTCGTCTGTTGCATTCCTTCATAGAAAAACTACCGGCAACATCTTTAAAACATAAATTTGAATCATGGCACCACAAAAATTAAATTATTTTTTGAAAATCATAAAAAGTGTCAATACTTTCTAGCTTATGTGACATTTATTGATTTTAAAAAAATGGATAAGGGGTCTGGGTCAAAGTGAAACCTTGCCTATTTCGTTCCTCGATGAAGAAACTACCTAATAAACTTTTAAACATAAATTTAAGTCATGCAGATGGTATCAGCAAAAACTACTTCAATATATTTGTTTACACTATTTTATTCAAATTTTGATTTCTTAAGCGAAAACTGCATTATCCACTATCTTTGGCTGCGTCTGAAGGGGTCGGTAAGGAAGAGGGCCCCGATATTTAAGAGTATCGTTGGCAGTGCTGGTTGTCCAGTCACCGGGGAACAAATTTCACGTGACTAAAAAAATCCGACATTGTAGAATTTTTCACTCAGACGTTGGGGATAGCCTCATAAAGATACTTTGAAAAGTCCCCAGCCATATGTGTACGACTACGGCCGTCATGTTGGAAAGTGTTGCCGAATGAACCGTTGGCCACAGCGGCGGACGGAAGGAAGAAGTGGGCGATGGCGGGAAGTGGTAGTGAGGGGGCGTTGAGAGCCCGCCCCCTCTCCTTCCCGTGTCACGCGGCTGGCTACCGCCTCTCGCTACGGCAGTGCAGCCACAGCGCGCTTGCTTGCTCAGACTTGTCAAGAGTTGTCAGTAGGGCAGCGAGAGAATGCGAAAGTGTGGGTCATCCCTGTGATTTCGATGGACGCACACTTCACACAACAGGGGATGTTGTCAGGTGCTCACTAACCGTTCGGAATCAGCTAATGGAGGGCCAGGAAAATAGGAAACAGCCAGAAATTAATGACGTACCTTGTGTGGTTGTCGAACAACTAGAGAAACGGTGGGCAACGGCATCAGTTTCCACAATACCTGTACAATCAAATCAGAGCAAAATTAAGAACTTAAATGAATCATACCTCGTCATAAATGCTTACTCACGTTCAAGAAGGAAATCTACTACCTTTCTCAAACGGAAGCATGAATTTCTTTCTAAAGCAAATATTTTAAATCAAGTTGCAGCATGCCAGTGTAACCTTTCTAACACACTGCAGTGCATGTGTCCTTCTGAGCGCAAAATCCCTTCAAGGGAACAGGCTTTAATTATTATTGGCCAGAGGGGTGCTCGCCAGTTGAAAAAATTGTAACAAAAATCCTGGACGGTAGCAACAGAGACTATCTAGAAAAGAGGCCTATGCTCAGAAAGTAACATAATGTCAAACACGATATAACTCTGCTGCAATCATTGGCGACAATGCTGAGGATGAGGAGGGTCTGTGTGATACATCTGAACTGAATTCTGACTTTATTTTGCAGGAGCGCTCTCATTCCCAACTACAAATGCGGAAAGATTGCCTCTAGTAGCAAAGGTAGTCGATCGTTTCGGATAACATTTGAGTGTTTCTTGAAGCAAATAATCATGACTCTGACTCTAATTGAAAACCGCTTGGGTTAAATTCTGCAGTAGCAGATTTTTTTGTTACATTTTAACGAATTGCCTCTCAGGTACATTATCTTGCCTGTTTGAAATCTTGTATGCTGTTCCTTTCTGCAATTTCCCAGATGCTCTTGATAATAAGGATCCCGATGCACTATGCCATGCTCACTGGCTTACAGCAGCAAAAAGAGTTTTTCGACTGTACGTCACCAAAGAGAGGCCCTCCAAAACCCTGAAAATGATGCAGCTCTGCTATGCAAGCAAGCATGTATGACCGGCTATAAAACTGTCAAGATACTTACCAGAGGATGTTAGGAGAGCTAGTTCCATCCGCCGCGAATAAATTTTTCTGTTGCAGACCACCCAGATCTTATTCATTTGCAAAATATCACTCCTCCACCTGCTCTGCGATATATAACAGACCAGGAACTGGGAAAGTCATTGGAAGATTTTCCAGAGTTTCCATGCCATAATCAAGCATTTGAGAGTCCCGCGCAGTTAGTAAGACGGGCATCTCTTAAAGTATGTGGCCCGGGGTCAAGAGACGGTTTTATTAGAAACGCGCTTCAGTCCCGCAAAGCTTTACGAAAAATCAGGACTAAAGCAGATTTTTCTTCACTTGAATAATAGTTGGTTGGTTGAGCAGGGAGTGAGTGGGATTTGATGAGTAGCCACTTCCACGTGGTGAATCCTGTGTCTTTGCTGAATGTACACGCGAAGAGCAGAGAGCTACTCAGACGTGAATTTTCCTCAAATTTAGGCCTATTATACACCTGCCCTGGCTGGTGGTTTTAGATAGGGGTATCTGTTTGTCCAAAGTCTTCTTTTGTGCTAAGGTGGTCTACTTCTAACCTTTTAACACCATTGACACCCGTGGAAGTGGCCAGAAGCGTGCAAATAAATTGCCTACCTACCAGGCGCCTTTAATCAATTTTTTTCGATATTCTAGGCTGCTGTGGGGGCTGATAATATTGTCCGATCGAAATGAAATTTGGCACAGTCAATAGTGTTACCGGATAGAACATTTTTTCATCTGAGCTGATCTCCATTTCGAAAAAAGGTATTTTTCGATGTACCCTAATCTTTGTAAAGCCATCCCCAAAGTCAGTGTACAAGAAGATTCTACTACGACGGATTTGTTTATCAAATCGTTCATCGACTGGACTATAGTCCCAGAGCCTGCAACTGCCTGCCGGCGGCTTACAACTACAGTATCATGGTCCTCATACATAGGACCTGTTCCATCGTAACAATTTTATGATATCATTATGTTTTAAGTGCTTACTAGAAGCGAAAATTCTTAAGTTTTCCATTTTATGCCTTTATTGCAATAAGCTGTTCAATCCGTCTGAAGGCACGATCGACGATCGCTACAAGGCCTTTCCTGTCATTAGATGTCACTCTCAAGGTTCCTAAATCGTTTCCCACTCTAAGGCAGACATGCTCAACTCGGGGAAATTCCCTTCGGGAACACATGTTCCGCGTCCACCATAATTTCTCCCGGAGAGTGGGAGTGGTGGTAGAGGCTTGTGAAAATCTCTCCTCTGTAACGTTACGCTGCACCGTAGATACTTGGACATAGCGCCCGCGGATATATCCCTTCCGAGAATTAAGGCGCCGAATGCAAAACGGAGATATTAAACTAGTTTCATGGAGTGGGGAGGCCCCTAAGCACTTAAGAATAAAATTTGGAATTTTAATATTTTAAATACGAATTCGCATTGGGATTGCGCATATTTTTATCTTATTAGAAAAAGTTGTGACTTTTTTAGTTTTTGAATCATTTATATAAAAAAAACTGTGTTTTTAGCTGATTGAAATATTTTGCCCTTTTTCACTTCAACTCGCGATGGAATCGGAACTTTTAAAAGTTTAGTGATAAAACCCATAAGACGTATGCATATCTTCTGCAAACGATGACATTAGCTAAAGTTTAAAATGTTTATTAGAAAAAAAGTTAATTATTTTTTTTCTGAGACGTTTCACAATTCGTGCACAAACAACTTCGATCGTTCGGGGAGTCGAGGGAATTTTGAGCAAGCAAAATATGTTAGCGAGAAAGTTGGTCAGGAAGGTTCAAAGAAGTTTTCTGTAAAGTTTTAGGTTAATTGAAAAAGTAGCTAACAAAGTGTTAATGTTTTAATTTTGCGGCGCGATCGATTATCTCCCGCGGAGGCTGCGCCTCGCTTGGCAAACCGTTGTTGCCCCAGAGGTAAGTGAACTCTGTCTTAGAGTACTTTAGAGATTTTTTTAATTAAATACAATAAATATGGAAAATTATCGTTTATAATAATACTTTTTTTTTCCTAAATAAAATATTTAAACGTTGCCACTTCTAGAGACATGAGCTTCATAAAAGTTTTAAAAATAAAGAATCTGTACATGTTTCCTTTCATGTATTCCGCGTGTCCTCTGTTTCACCTCTATTTGTAAACATACCTGCATACAGAAATTTCATAATATAAATGCAGTAAAGGGTTTTATTTGAAAACAATAATGATAATTTTTATAATAAATCTACTATTGTTTTAAAGAGATAATAATGAGCGTTAACTGAAAAAGTGTGGTGAAAATAACCAGTAAATTGAGCTAAAATTATTCTTTGACTTAAAGTTACAATTCTTTTATTTTATGTGTTTAATTAAATAATTAATATTTAACAATGAATATCTGTGATAAATTTAGTATTTCTACTTTAATTTTGTCATTTTAATTATCGTATTAACTTTATTTATTATATATTTTTATTTTAATACTACCAAAAAATTAGCACATGCGATTCTAAATTATCACTACCCATTTCATTTAACTTATAACAAGTCCTGCTTTTTCGTATTTTAAATAAAAATTATCTGTTTTTCACAGGCAACTGCTACGGAGTTGCAACTAACGTTTTAGTAATGTGTTACCGACTGGGCCGCAACCTACACGGCAGAAAAACGATCGCACCGGAAAATTAAAACATCAATAGTTGGATAAATACTATTTCTATGTAGCCGAAACTTTCTCCCTGGCATTTTTCGATTGCTTGAAATTCGCTCGACTCATGAATTTCATTAAAAAAAATTAGAAAGTTTTGATTTCGTCGCGAGTTGAAGTGAAAAAAGGCGAAATATTTTAATCAGATAAAAAAAGAGTTTTTTATAAGTAATTCCAAAACTAAAAAAGTTACAACATTTTATATTCAAAGAAAAAGATGTGTAATTAAGTTTCCAATGCAGATTCGTATTTAAAAAATTGAAATTCAAAACTTTATTCTCAAATACTCAAGGGCCTCCCCACTCCAGCAAAATAATTCTGTATCTTTTTTGCATCCGGAGCCTCAATAGTGAAAACTGCGTTTTTCGTGGACGGTTAATTTAATATTTATAAAAGTCATTTTCTGTTAAATAAGTTCCTCGTATGTATGGTTATGAAACAACGTCATGCGCATTATGCTCTATAGGCAAAAGTGCGTGCTTCCCACTTGAAGTGCTGACGTGAGGTGTTTTGCTTATGCATACATAGTTGCACAACAAGTGATGTGCTATGGGATGCTGCTTTTCGTTTAATTGGTTTAATCAAGTGAGCGACAGAGTATCTGTACCGATTATTCAAGAGAGAGCTCTCTGTTTAAATGAGATGCTCTACGAACCGCAAACGTTCAAAGTACATTAGCAGAAAAAACATTTATTTTATCGTGTAACAGCAAACTTTCCTCCTCATGTCTGTTAAATATTTAGTTTACCCTTGTCTCTAAAAAAAAACACACATAATTTTGAACATATTTTTTAACACGCAGTAAAATCCACAGGAAGCGGTTCATACTTCCCCGACTGTTTACGTTCGGAGTGAAGTTATGTCCAAGGTCAGCCCTGAAACCGGCGCTATCTCCGATTTCGACTGTATTTCATTTCAGTTTGTTTGAATTTCTTTTCAGTGAACGTAATTTAAAAGAGAAGTTTACAAAGTGTTTGTTGTATATTATTGAATATTTTAATATCACCGTATTTTACATTGTATGTATCATGTACACAAATGTTGACTGATACTTTTTGCAGTATTTGTAGATTTCACGGCTCTGGTCGTTTACACGTGACATGTGTTATATCGCTCCGTTATATTCATTCAATTATGGATGTTTTAAAGAAGTGATAAATGGTTAGTAGTGTTCATATTGTCCCAGTGAACAAATAAAAGTACGTTCTTTTGTCGCTTTTTTCAGAAAAACGTTTTATTTTACGTTTTAACATTTGAGTATCGTGCTGATTACATGCTGGTAACGTTACCATTATGGTGGCATGTGCGATCTATAATGGATCTATAGCGAGAGGGGCGACGGATTCTCTAGCTTGTGGAAGGTGTAGCGCATTGTCACATTTGACTTGTCTAAATTTGGCGACTAAGGACATTGAAAGTATCAACAAAAAATTGAAGGTTTGGAATGGCACTAATTGCTCGAAATCCTTGGGTAAGGAAAGTACTCGTCATCGTGGATCTATCTCCTCTGTTTCGTCTGAGGGAGACGTAAGTATGCCAGGGATGACTTCTGTCACGCTGAGACCCGACGTAGAAGCATTAATCTCCAACGCTATTTCTAAAGGACAGGAGTCCGGCCTTCAAAAAATCACTTCCTTTTTGGAGGATTTTGAGGCTAACCAAATGGCTTTTAAAAATTCATTCGAGGTAGCCATCAAAGGAATAAAAGCCGATGTTGTTAAAAATACTTCCCGTATCGTGGTATTCGAGGAGACCACGTCCTCGAATGTGACAGACATTATCAAACTCCAAACGGTTTCTGAATCTATTTTAGATGAGAACAAGGTTTTGAAAACACAAGTTTCCACCTTAATGAGTAGATGTAATCATTTAGAACAAAGTATGCTCTCCTCAACACTTAAGGTTCATGGATTATCTATCAGACGGTCGGAGGATTTGCGCGCTATTTTCTGCCAGATTGCCGCAGCTTTGGAGGTGCCTCTCACAAAAGATGATATTTCATCTATTTACCGCTTGAGAGTCTGAACGAGCAATTTCACCTCTCAGAACATCCCACCAATATTAGTGGTTAAACCACAACAGCAATCTACTTGCGTTAAACTGTTTGAAAACTGCAGAAGAAAGCGTGGAGTCACAACCAAAATGATTGGATGGAGTGAGAACGTTTCTCTGTATATAAGACAATCGCTGACTAAAAACAATCGGATCATATATAGTACTGCTCTACAACTAAGAAGAAGTAAGAAACTAAAGTACCTTTGGACGATAGGGGATAAGATTTTTTGCCGTAAAGAGGATAGTTCGCCCAGAATTTTGTTGGCCAACATCAACGACCTTGATGCCCTCCGTTAAGACGTCTTCAGCAATGCACTGCATCATGTGGCCCTCGCAGCTGATCAGCTACTTATTTTTTATACTTTTTTGGCAATTTTTCTTGATTTTTTCTATTCTCTCTAATTTTACGAGTATAGATTTGCACGTTGAGGTTTCTTTTTTGAGGACCTATAGGCTTCATTATGCATGATTGATTGTTATTTTTATATATGGATTTGTTATTAATTTAGCTAACCACGAGCAGCAATTTTTGTTTAGATTTTTTCTTCGCCTTTCTACGTTTAATTTTAGGCAATTTATAAGAGCAGTTGGTAAATACTTTGAAACTAAATTTTTGATTATATTTTTTATCTCTTTCTATACATTATTTTTTCAGAATGGAAGCAAGTTTAAATCTTATCATCCCCTATTGATTAGAATTGTTAGTATGAAGGTTGGACTGAGTTGGGTATTGGTAACTTTTTTCGTTATAAATAATCCGTACATCCTATGCTGGGGTATTTTTGAATCCACTCACACTTATTTTTGTTATGCAGCTAAGTTTATTCTCAGTTTAATATGGATTCTTTAAATATTTGCCATGTTAATACCCAGTCTCTCTTGGCTCACATTCATGAGTTCCGACATTTTTTCAGCTCTTCTGCGTACCATATTATAGCAATCTCAGAGACATGGCTAACCTCAAATCACCCATCAAGTGTAGTCACACTTGACAGTTACGTGCTCTTTCGTGGAGACAGAGAGGAGTGGAGAGGGGGTGGTGCTTGTCTGGGTGTGCATGACAGCCTCAGGAGGGGTTATTGGGAGTCAGCTCGGCCGCTAATTATCCTACAGCAGAATTTCTTTTTTTTTTAGGTCTCGGGAGCGAGAGACTCTGTTTTTATGGGGGTTATTTATAAACCTCTAAATGCCTATTTTGAAACAGAACTTGAATCGGAAATTTTCACCCTTGTACCTAACTTCAATAATATTATTCTCACAGGTGATTTTAATATTAATTTGAATGTGATTTGCAATCATACTAAATATTTAACAACTATGATACATGCTGCTGGGTTATCTATTGTCCAATCTACAAACCGCTATCAAATCCAACTAAAAAATCTTGCATATGTAGATGAATGTAAGTTTCAGGAGCACTTAATGGACAATGATTGGAAAAAATACTAAGAATTGAAGAAATTGATAGTAAATTAAATCTTGTATGCTCTTACTTAATTTCTTCGCTCGATAAGTTTGCGCCTTTGCATTTTCCACATGAATATAAAAACTCAGTTCCTTGGATCACAGTTAAAATCAAAAATCTTATGAAGGAACGTAAAAATAAGCGTCGCCTGGCAAAGAGAACTAAAAATCCACTGATACAAGCACAGTTTCCTCAGCTAAGGAACTTAGTTCAAACCAAAATTAGGGATTCGTATAATAAATTATTACAATATCAATAATTACAATGCTATAAGGAACAAGAATAAAAATGAAAATATCTGGCACTTACTTGAACGCTTACATCTAATTCCACCTAAGAATGAAGCCTCAGCTCAGACTTCCCCTCTAATGATTTATTAAAAGCATTCACAAATCTGTCATCCTTTAACTCTTCAAACTCTGATATACCCCTTACAGCAGTTCAGGCAGAGCTCGACTTTTCGAGATACTGCTTTCTTTTTTTTGGAAATAACACCGGAAGTTCTCTTCGAGAAACTCTTCGGAATAAAAACTAACGCTTTAGGAATCGATGTATATCGATAAAGATGATTCTACTAGCGCTTCCTGTAATTTTCCAATACTCATTCAAGTCTATAACTCTTCCCTTAAGGTGGGACTTTTCCCTGATCTATGGAAAAAAGCACTGATTAGCCCTATTCCTAAGATTTCTAGTCCCCCTCCTCCTAATGATTTCCGGCCTATATCGATACTTTATGCTATGTCTAAGCCGCTAGACCGTATTGTGCATTCGCAACTTACGAGTTGCCTAGATGCAAATAGGCTACTCAATCCGCTACAATCGAGCTTTCGGTCTAAGCACAATACATTAACAGCCTCCCTGAAAGTTACTTTAGACTTTAAAATCGCTATGCAAAGGAAGGAAATAACAATAGTTGTTTTATTTGATTTCTCTAAAGCTTTCGATACTGTTGATCACAAGCTTATTTTAAATAAGCTTCGTAACTTTAATCTATCCAGTACTGCAAATGCGTGGTTTGAATCGTACTTAAAAAACCGTTTACTACAAGTGCTTAATGATAAGTGTAAACGGTCCGATTCGGTGGGGGGTCGAGAATGGAGTCCCCAAGGGCTCCACTCTTGCCCCCCTGCTTTTCAATCTGTAGACCTCTGACCTTGGTGGTGATCTTGAGCATTGTAAGAACCATAAATACGCGGACGATTTTTAACTGTATGTCTCTGGTCCAATATCTTCCATTAATAGTTTGATTGCGAGAGTACAGAAGGATATTTATATAGTGAATCAATGGGCACTAAACAATAGGTCAACCTTGAACCCTTCAAAAACTAAAGCAATTATTATTAGACAGTCATCTTCCCCATCCACTGCGACCATCCCTCAGCTCAAGGTTGATAGCCTTGACATTGCCTTCGTTGAGTTGGTGAGCGATTTGGGGTACATCCTCAACCGTATCCTCTCCTGGAAAGAGCAAATTCTTGAAACCTCGAGGAATACCTTTAGAGTACTCCAACAGCTGATTTTTTGCGATGTTAAATCAATGGGAAACTTCTTGGTCTTAGCGCAATCCCTAAATATTAACCAATTTCGCTCAAATTTAGAGATTTTTTTGACATTCGAACAAATTTAGGATGTGAGAGCAAATAAATTCGAAAAGTGAAAAATAAGGGCCACCCTAATGAGAAGTGACTAAGACTTACTCTTGTTTGACCGTTTCTTCTGGACATCTTCAAATTCAAGATATTCTGTAGCGAACAGAAGTTTCGCCCTGGCATTTGCAGGTTCATCGTAATTGTAGATGAAATATACTGAATAGTACCACTTGATTTTTTTTTTTTGTGATAAGTTGCAAGGTATAATGGGCTCCATTGGATCAGGAGAAGAGTTCTGGGCAGATCAAGATTCTGGAAGTTGACAGGTTGTTTCAGTTTATAAGACAAGCTATCTCTTTTAAGATATCATTAAAACAAACAGTATTGCCTTAATACACACAGGCATTTGCATCAAATAATTTTGAGAGTCTCAAAAATGACACATTGGTTTCAACATTCATGTTCTTATATTTAGGTTCATAAAGGTTCTTAAAACTTTATTCCGTCTTTTATTTTTTTTATATTTAAAGCTGTCAAGATTATCAAGTGGGAAATTTTCAAAATCTATTTCTTTTTAATGAAACAGTAACCGCGCCCTACGCTTTCAATAGAAGTATCACGTTCAGTTGGAAGATATTTGTATATACGAGGGAGACGAGGAGGATCAGGTGACGGAGTGTCGGTTGGATTCGGGGATTCAGTTAGTGGATCACAAGAAGACACGTTGTTGGTACCAAATTTCCTTTCGAAACATGGTTCCTTTAGGAAGATTCTCGTCTTGCCATTAAGTCGCATTGATTTTTCTGGGAGTCTTGAAACGGCAGTACATAAAATACAGAGGATAAAATGAATTTGAGAGATTTAAATCATTTCTATCCATTTCAGTCATAGAGACTTTATTAAATCTTAGGTCCTTTACATTTTTAAATTTATTAATTAGAACAGGCTTATATAAGGAGCCAGTGTTAAGATATAAATTTATCTGTCTTGCACTTTCGATCGCAAAGCGGTGTTCCGATTCAGGAGATTTCGCGATGCTTGAGTCAGTTAATGGGATAGGTTCTACTGTAGTAAAAGGCTGTTGAAGTCCTTATCAGCTAGTTAATAGATCCTTCGACTCGAAAGTAGATGTCGACCTTGATACTTGTGATGATTCGAACTTCACTTGAATACTTCATAGTGGTTCGATGTTTGTACTCACAGAATACTTCAAATCATGTTTAGTAGGTTCTTGAATTTCGTTCGTTCAAAGTTCATTTCTAAGTGCAATTCTAAGTCAACGCTACGAAAATTTGTATTCAGTTTAAAAACGATATTTAAAATCATTTCACTACGTTTTAAAAATATCCCAAAATAGCGAAACTACTTGATTATTTATTAATTATCTAGAACATTTTAGAATTTGTGTCCAATTGAAAAATATCATTAAGATAATGTGTCGATTTTTTCAAAATCTACTACAAATCATGATCAAAACTAAAGGATCACTTAAAACAAAAATCGCCAAATTTTTAAAATGATCTCATTTGTTTATTTAAATTGAAATTTCTTAATCTATGAAAAAAATAGTTTTTTCTATTTTTTAAAAATTTTCAAAATGTTGGAAAGCACATCACTGTTTTAATTTTTTATCGAAATTAGAAATGCCATGAGGATACTTTGAAAGTCTTTTAGTCATGCACCTGCAACTCTGACAAAAATTTATAAAACTTTTTAAACCAATTTGTTTCATTTGGGACCCTAAAGATGTATCAAAGACTGACTCGATTAGACAAATCCTTCGAAACTCAGCGTGGCTACAAAATATAGGTAACCATGCAGGCATACAGACACCGACAAAATGTCACGATTTTTGGACACTGTGAGTCCTGAAACGTAATAATCCGTTAAAAAATAAATATCGAGAATTTCGACGATTACATTACACTCTCATGAATAAAAATGTAAAAATATAATACCACAAGAAAGCTTGGTATCTCGTTGAGTGAAACGGTGTGATAAATTCTGAGACAGAAGAAGGTATTTAAGAAAATATAATTTAGACTCTCTCTTTGGCAATAATTCTTTGTCTGGCAATATGAAAGAATACTCTTTCCACCTGTGCCCTGAAATCTGGCATACAGGGTTCATTATAAAAGTAATGCACATGGTGTAATAAAAATTGATATATTGATCCGATTGTTGCAAATGTTTGAAGTTCTTCAAAATAGTCCCCTCCTACATCAATACACTTGCGGAGACGTGTCTGCCATGCCTGCAAGGCACTCTTAAGGCGCCTTATCAGCATTATAAAACGGGATGTCAGTTTC
>CAKNWT010257326.1:0-10519 GCA_932066315.1 Andricus coriarius
TTGTCGGTACAGGTATTTATACACAACCTTGTTAAACAAATTATTTATCTCCTGCATGTTTCCAGGCCATTCTGAATGTATTGAATATTATAAAAATAGATTAATGAAGTTCTTCAAATCAACGTTAATACTACAAAAAATTCATTAGTCTACTCAAATAAAGATTTCTTTGAAAATTATAGTTTTTTAAAATTCGCGGGAACCATTTCTCGAGGAATGCGCGCAACAGGTAACTTAAAACAGTATCGGTTCCGTAATTAAGAGTTTATTTATGTAAACCACGTTGTCAGTTGGCATTTAAATAAGAATCAGGGAATGGAGAGAAACCTCTGTTTCATTTCGTTATTGCGGTTGCACCAAATTACTTTTCATCACATTTATTTTTTTTATCTCAAGTTTTGGACTAAATTAATAACTGGAATTGAATTGGAATTGATTGGATTAGAAATTTTGTATTGCAATCTGTCACAGTAACGAAATGTAGCAAAAGTTTCCCTCGGTTCCCTGAACTTAAAACAGTATTAATTGTTCATTTATAATTGCGTATTCAAAAGTTTATTTATGAAAACCCCGAATATTTATGTAAACCCCTTAAGGCACATAAATTAAGGCCTTAAATTGTATTCAAAAATATTTTTTATATATTCAAATACAATTTTTATGAAATATATTACTTGCTTTTTATTTTACGTTGATATAAGTTGCATATATTTTAATATTTTATATTTGTCGTAGACATGCGTCGGATTTGCAAGCGATATGGGTAACAGATTATGCGTAAGATCAGCTAGCGATTTGCGTAGCAGATTATGCATCAGATTCTGCTAGACATATGCCAGGCAATTGATGACGCATATGGCTCATCAGGTGAGACACAATCTACGTGTCGATCCGCAGATCTGCGTGCTTATACGCCATCAGTGTGCTAACAGAATGTTATCTGGGATCGAGCGCGAAGCGCGAGAACCAACAGTCGCACGCCCTAGGCGCGCTCAAACTAGCGAGCGAAGCGAGCCGCGCGCGATATGGAATAAAAAAAATATTGTTTGTTTCTCCATGCTTTTGTTCAAACTTATTTTTTGGCGAAATGGCTTAAGGGAAATGGCTTAATGGGATAATAATAATAATAATATTTTTTGCAAGCATGCTTTATATAATAATGATAGACGGAAATCAATAATAAAATTTGGTATAATTATAAGTTCAATTTTCTTTCTTGAGGTAGAAAATACTTTAAATTAATTTTATCCCTGTTACGATTAAAACATTTCATATTTCCCGCAGCTAGAAAGAAATATTTTAACGATTTTTTTTACTCACAATTACTCTAATATTTAAAAAGATATGAAACTTCGATTATGTGATGCATAAAACCGATTATCATTACGACTAATATCAATTAAATTAATTTTTAACTAATTTTGCCTATGCTTACCATGTAAAAACAGGCTGGAAAGACTCCCGCGCCATCTGCGCTCCACGCTTCACTTGATCGTACTAGTGAACTAACGCTAACATACAGTCATTGTAGGGGGCTGTTGCAAACATAGTCCATTTAATCCTTTTTAGGTTTTTCAAAATACTTTGCCGAGATTTTTAAATTAGCACAGGCCAAATGAACCAGATTGCCACACTTCACACAAGCGAGAACTTCAGATCCCCCTCTGGATATCACTATATTACACTACGAACCTGCACTCATAGTTCAGTAGGAAGGTCGACTGTTACCGTTACGTATAAACAAAATTGCAATGCTCTATAGAACAAGACACCGGCATTTTCACTACATGCAAATTTAAATGTAATTAGCAACTTTACAACTTATGTAAACGTGGAAAATTGACACGTCCGAATCCGATCGCCATGACAGTTCGTCTCCATGTCAACGAAATGCGGAGATACTTGCAGAGAAAATTGGGATGCTCCGTGTCCTCAGGCTGCACGAGTCTTTTGCCTGACCGCCGTGTTGAGTCCGTCGCAAACTGTAACCACCGATCTCACGGTCGCGAGTTGTGCTTACAGCTAAAACTTTGTCACAGAAGATTTCTTAAAATTCACATTAACTACGTTCGCCGCAGCTTTTTACGTATATTTTGAGACAAAAACGCTAAATTATCCGTTGGTTCAACCTCAATTGTCTTTAAGAAGTGCAGGGAAACGATTTCCTTAGTTTTCGAACAATTTTGGGAGGAATTATAATCAGAAAATTCTTCGAGAAATGCATAAACGTATTTTGTCACTTGTAACCTTCTTCAGCTGCCCGCCCCCCCCCCAGAGGTTTATTCTTTGATAATTAATGTTTCTTTAAATTTTTTTCCACAATTCTAAATTTGAATGAAATCAGTATTTCTCGCGATCCAATTTAAATCCTTTAATAACACAAAGATTATTAAAGAAATATGGTCAAAATTCATTTACGTCCACTCTAAAGTATGTCCATCTCTGTAGAATTGACGAGCTTTTTTCTAAATAAATGGATCGTAGGAGTATTATTTTATCATCATGTACTTAAAAACGTAAATTATAAATGATTTATTAAAATTTTAGAAAAAAATGTGTATGATTTTTACTTTTTGACACAAATTTAGAGTGAAACATTTTAGGGATTTTATTATTTTTAGCACTACCATAATAAATGTATACGTTTCACACATCTTGCAAATATGTATTTGAAGAACATTATATAGAAAATTTTCAAAAGGAACCATTAAAATTAATTCATTTGATAAATGTGACGTACCTCAAGTTATTTTGGTCTACCCCAAAACGAAGATTGGTGTTCAAAAAGAAACCCCTGGATATTATTTGGTACCGCTACCCTCAGTACACTTTAAAACGTATTTTTAACCTTCCTGTCACAGAACTATATTATAATTAACAACTTTGAAATGCAAACTTTACCTGTGTCGAATTCCGAAGTTAATGTGAAATGACGGCGCGTGTGCGCCCTCGGGCTTCGCATTTCGACTACAATCATAAATTGGGACTGAAATTGTTTTTCAAATTGTTTTTAAAGATGGTTCTCAATGCACCTCCGACTTTAAGGGCATGTGATACTTCAATCGGGTTCAGTTCCCCGGGTTTTTGTCCACAAAACTTAAAGTTTGTAAAAACTGAATTCGGAGATGCTATAAAATAGAATAACGGACGTCCCCTAACTCTTTTTTTAAGGGATAATAGCAAAAAAATATATTCTGCTAAATAAAATTTTTCTGTATATGCACTATTTGGGGGTTAGGATCGGTTGTCAAGTCTCTGTCATTCCGATAATGTTGGTATCTGTTGTACCGAGTGGCATAGAGGGCGTCCTAACGAGCATAAATTAAATTATTTATGAAATATATTTTTTTGATTGCCTACAAACAAGCTTAGTTCCGGGAAATTAGTTACTATGTTTTATTACTTATCCTAAGTTTTCGACCAAAAATATTGTGTAGTTTGGAAGTAAAGCTGCGGGGAGAATTGTAACACACATAACCTCAAAATACACACATATTAATCAAATTTAGCAAAATGAAATTTTTTTAAATTATTCCACAACAGAAGAGTTCGGGGACGTCCGTTAGCATGTTCGCTATCATTCCCCAAATTTTTAAGGCAAAAAGCCGGGAGGACCTAACACTGCTAAAATCGATCATTGTTTATGTATCACATGCTTTTAACAATCACATTTTTATTACAACTGTTGCACTTTGCGCTCGAAAAATGGGTTATACAGACGGTTCTGTTTAAAAAATAAAACGATGTAGACAAAATGGAACGGCATATGAGAAGCAGATATGTTTTTCAATATAATGTTAATAAAAAAATATTAATTGCTTTGTTTTTAATTCACTAAACAGAGACATTAAGCCATAGACTTTGCTTCCGTTCGTTCAAAGTTCAGTTCTAAGTCAACTCTACAGAAATTTATAGTCAGTTCAAAACAGATATTGAAAATCATTTCACTGCGATTTAAAAATATCCCAATATAGCTAATCTACTTGATTATGTAATGATCTAATGATTATGTAATGATATGTGATTAATGTTCTTGATAATTAATAATTATTAATTATCTAGAACATTTTTAATTTGTGTCCAATTGAAAAATATAATCAGGATAATTTGTAAATCCTGTTGAAATCTACTTAAAATCAAGATTAAAACTTACGGATCTCTTGTCTAATCGAAAAATTTCATTAAGATAGTTTCGAAATATATTTAATATCTAGTAACAATTTTAATTGAAATTTCTCATTCTGTAAGAAAAAATTTTTTTTCTATTTTTTGAAAATTTTCAAAATGTTGAAAAGCATAAGAATTTTTAAATTTTTACTGAAATTAACAATGCCATGAGGATAATTTGCAAGTATTTTCGTCATGTACTAGAAACTTTGACAACAATTTCTAAAACTCTTTAAAAAATGTTGGTCCCAATTTTTCTTGGAACTTCTAAAAACAAGCTTTTTTGAAATTCATACTTCAGGTAATTTTTTTCCTATAATAGTAGCATCTTACCTACTAAAAATGGCTAAAACCCAAGCTGGGCCATTGGACCATGCTTACCTTGCTACGGCCGTTTCTTACCTTGTCGAACATTCTTTTCACTTTGTCCAACGTACATGTTAAGCAACTCAGGTCCCTTCACTGACAAAAAATGAAGTTGGCATTCAGTTGCTACAGCTTTTGCAAGTAGAGTTTTACCCGTTCCAGGTGGACCGTATAAAAGTAAACCAGATTGCCCTAGCCCAAAGTCATTCAACAAAGGTAACTCGATTCGTCGTATAATTTCGTGTTTTAAATCAGCCAAGCCTCCTATGTCTTCCCAGTGAACTTTCGGAACGTCAGGTGCACCGATTCGACTGGAAAATATTGACTGCATGTATTCTAAAACAAAATTTGTTTCTATATCTACACGTCCCTAGTATTTTTATTTGGTTTTCATAATATTCATTTGAAAAATATGCACTTACCACAAGCTTTATTTAAATCCTCGTCCAGTAGTACAAAAAGGGATGACTCATTTCGTTGCGACAGTTGCCTGTGTTTCATTTTTGTGGCACGCATCACCAATGCTTCAAGATCTGCTAAAACAAAATCTGAGCACAATCCCGCGATTTTATGTAAATCTGCCTGATGTAGAATTCCTTTCCTTTTCAGTAACCAAGATAGTATGATTGATCTATGAGTTTGATCCAAGTATTTTAATCGGATTGTTGCTACAAATGATCTTTCCAAATCTGAAGGCAGGTCCGAACTTTCAGATGTAGCTATGACAATGACAGGGAACCTCAAATTTTTATTGTACAGTTTTTTCAACTCGATTCCAAAATGAGATATAATTCGGTCATCCCGTTGGCCGTCAGAATTGATTCCAAATACCTATATTGTCAAAATAAATTAGGAGTAAGCGAAGAAATCGTGACAAATCCACGTGGGTTCATTTCCGAATATTTAAGGATACATATATTGTAACCCTCGAGTTACAAGGGGTGCCTAAAATCACACAGGAGAGATTCTAAGGCGCAGACTCCAGAACTTCCACTAGAACGCTATTACGTAAGCGTGGGAGGGCAGAGAGGAACCTGGAAATAAAAAGCGTTTCCAGAGCGAAAAAAAGCATTCTAGATCTCTCAGCTGAAAAGCACGGATCGTAAGCTGGAAGCTTTGCAAGAAGACTTGAATGAATTTTCTTTCATTTTTTGTTGCGTTAAAACTTTCCCCAGTGTGGAGTACGGCAAAACACTAGGCGTAAAAAACCAATTATTTTAAAGTATCTTCCGTAAAGAGTGAGGTTCTCTAAAAAAAGAGTAGAAGAGATCATATCTTGGACAACTGTTTCTGAACGAGACTGAACTTTAAAGCGACCTCTGTTCGTCAGCGTTAAGAAACGGAAACTCTTTGAGCATTTTCGAGCGTAAATAAATTTTTTATTGTGGCATAGTTCTACCATAAATTTCTAGGTTTCAGATTTATTTTAAAAGCGAGCATAACTCACCTTGTCCGCACGCAGAACGAGGGGTCATACCGCTCCGCCTGGTTGCTAAGGTAAAATGAGTGAGAGCGCTAGAGACAGAGAAAAATCTCTCTATTTTAAAAGGGACTTGAAGAGCCCAGCAGATAAAATTAAAAGTAAAGCTTCTTAAAGTCGAGCCTGCTCGCAAACACTGGCTTCCTCGCTTCCGCCCTCCAAATTGAGACAATAGGGTGCTACCTGCGGAATCCTCAGCCCATCTGTAGGCTTCAAACGTCCTGATACAGCACCCTCACATGCTGAGGATTTTTCAATACCTGATCGACAGGCTATATAACCATAATGGGTTATTATAAAATAAAGTAGTTAATTACCAGATTACCTTTTGTGTGCTATAAGTGCCATTTATTACTCATCGAAATGAATTTATTATTTGAGGCTTGGGTTAAACAGATGTCCCCGAATATTCAAAAGGCACTTGTTTCATAAAGAGTGGCTCTAGAGGACAGTGACCTTAAAAGGATCAGAGAGCATTTCTGCAAAAGCATTTTTAATCTCTAGAGGACAGTTTTGACTTTATTAAGCAAGTGCATCTCTCTAGGATTATTTTAATTTCTAAAACAGTTTGATAAAAGAAAAACGTTGAAAATATTAATAAAAATAAAAATCTAGGTTGATTAAGTAATTATGAGCAAATAGGCTCCCGATATTTTATTCTCTGAAAATAAGAGATATCAATTATTTTGATCTTAAAGCACTGCGTGTGCCAATTTTGTCTTTTTACCGCGAAAAGCGAATTTTGAAGTTCTCTTCGTAGAAATATAAGTATTCCTCCAATATGTATTGAATAAATTGTGTTTATTTGATTTCTTAGACTGCCCACTGCGCAGATTATTAGATTTTAAGTTAAGATTCTCCACAGGGAGAGCTTCAGAGACGTTTCTCTCTTTTTTTACGCGACTGCCCGACGTGCAGAGCGCATTTTCATTCCTAAGAAAAACCAAATATTAGAAAAACTCCCTAACGAGTGGAGAAAATTTCAAGTATATTTTCTTATTTAGCGCTACTATAATTAATTTACATAGGGATTAGAAAACCTGCACTGTACAAATAGGATAGCTCAGGTTCTTTTGAATAAAACGCACATTTTTATGTGAAAGGAATCTTATTCTTTCTCCTAAAGAAGCCCCTTTTCTATCAGATTATTATTATAATCTTGCTCGAATTATTAATTAATTCAAATAGTTAACTGAGGCAAAAGCCGGCTGCTACAATATTGTAGCTTGAAAAGCATTGATCAAACTGCAATTTGAAATGGGCCATTATAATCAGTCAGGCTGAAAAATAAATGAAATGCAACAAAAAAAACGTTCTGCTTCAATACTGCCTTAATGCTATTAACTAAATTAAAACGTATTTATCGACTTCAGATTCAGTTAAGGCATTGCTTAACACCCTTTTGACTACACATTGATTACATGGGACATTAACTCAAATCGAAAACTGTGATTCTTATTGATTCGTATTGGGACACTCGCGCTTGGTGCTCGACAATTCACTTATACAGACGGTTATCTTTAAAAATAAAATGATGTAAACAAAATGGAACGGAATATAAGAAATAGGTATGTTTTTCAATATAATGTTAACAAAAAAATTTCAATTTACTAAACAGAGACTTTATGTCAGTTCGAAAAAGATATTGAAAATCATTTCGCTGCATTTTAAAAATATATCAATACAGCTAATATGCTAGATTATTAATTATCTAGAACATTTTTCATTTATGATTAAAATTTCTTAATCTATCGGAAAAATAGCTTTTTTTCTTCTATTATTTGAAAATTTGTTAAATGTTGAAAAGCATATAACTTTTTCAATTTTCATCGAAATTAAAAATGCCATTAGGATAATTTGCATGTATCAGAAACTTTGGCAAAAATTTCTGAATCCCTCACCAATTTTTTTTCTTCAAATTTTAAAAATGCTCTAAATTTTTTCATTCTGGACGGAAATAGCTGGTTAACGAACTTTACCTTTATTTAAGGACCCTAAAAAAGTTTATCAAAGGCTGACTCGAATTGACAAATCCTTCAGGAGTTAGCGTGACTATAATATTCAGGTAAACACACAGATATATACAGACAAACAGAAAGACACCGACAAAAATTTATGATTTTTGGACTCTGTGAGTGCCGAAACGTAAAGATCCTTTAAAAACTAGAGATCGAAAATTTGGACGATTATATTACACTCTCATGAATGAGAATGTAAGAATTATTAACTGGATCTGAACCAAGAGTAGGTGTTTCCCGTAGATTTGTAATCGCTGAATCCGAATCTAAAAGCGAAATCTTTCTATCAAGGCAGGTTTTTAGTCCAGGGATCTGGTACTTTTTCACCGTATTAGGTAGATAATGCGCGTTTTTTGCTATAACAGTTCATTGAGGGTTCGTGATGAAAAGTCCAAGTTTTCTATTTAATTAAATATATTAAATATTTTTGAAAAAAGTTCCAAAAATCGTGTTTGAGCAGATTGATCCACCTCATTGCATTTTAGAGCAAAATTTAACTAAACCAAATCCTGAGAAAGTTGGAAAGAAGAACCTTCTATATCTAATAGACGCAGAGTTATGACTCTGTAAAGAACGCGGATTTTTTTCAAAAAAAGAGGCAAAAACCCAGTTCTAAAGTTTGTATCTGTATCAATTTTCGGCATTTTTAACATAAAATAATACAACGTTGTAAAACTAATCCCTTCAATAATATTTGTTATAAACAGTAAATAAACCATGTAAATCAGTTAATTTTTTTTCATTTACTATCAACAACAGTTATTCTGGATGTAATTTTCACAAAGAAAATACATAAAATATGCACACAATTGATACTATGAAGAGTACTATTTAAAAAATGGTTAAACAATTTATTGTTTTTTAACGGAAGTTAGAAAAATTGTATTTGTAATGAATTACAGATGCATATGCCACAACAATGCAAAAACAATGTGTTTTTTTTAAGAGTCATTACTCTTGATCCATGCAGTCTAGAAGATTATATATTTTTTAGATTTACGCATAATTTCCTGCACTACAACTTCTGCAGCGGCATCATTTACGTAGCTTTACCCATAAACGATGTATTTTGAAAGAACTGAGCACGAGTGTTTTGCCTTGAAAAATAGGTCAAAAGTAGTCAACTGTGGGAGGTCATAACTTATGACCTATTGGGGCTCGGACATTGATTTTTAAAAAGTATTACTCGAAATTGCGTCTACAATAAATAAAATCCAAAACATTTGTTCGTGAAATTAACAAATTCCAAAGTACAGATACAAACTGTAGAACTGGGGGTTATGCCCCTTTCTTGAAAAAAAATCCGGGCTCTTTAAAGAGTCATAACTCGGCGCCTATTAGAGCTAGAGGATTTTTTTTTAACTTTTTGAGAATTTTCTCTAGTTCAACTTTGCTGTTAAACATTTTGCTCTAAAAGACAATGGGGCGGGTCAGTCTACGCAAACACGATTTTTGGAACTTTCTTCAGAAAAATTTCCTGGGCCCGTCGTAGTCATTTCTAGAAAACTTGAAATTTTCATCAGGACCCCTCAATAAACTGTTTTAACAACAAAACGCGCAGTACTTACTAAGTACGGAAAAAGGCCTTCTTTCGTACGAGATGCCTAGACTAATGATGGAAATTTAATGTTTTAGGCAATTTCATTAAACGAACCAGGGCGCGAACCTGATGTTCTAGAGAATTATAATAGGGCTCAAATGAAAGCTTTAGCTTTGTGCTTTGAGATGATTATATTGAGAGAAAAAAATGTTTCCGCCGCATATCTGCAGTGGTAACAGGTAATTGCTGAGCGAGCGCCCAATTACAACACCGGACAGTGGGATGCAATTAAAAAAACGAGGTTGAAAATAACTTGTAGAAGGCAATTCTTGACCGATTTTGGATTTTTTTTTTTAAATTAAGCATTCAATTTTGAAGAGATTTGTGTGGCCCAATGTTTTATTTTTTGTTTGTTTCAATATTTATGTTAATGCAAATAGCAAAAAAAGTTGATTTTTTCATTTTCTTTTTAATTAGCGTGGACAATTTTTTCCTATGTTCAGCATTGCTGAACTGGATGCGCAGGGGTGTTTGAAAGCAAAAAAATTATTATCTCGTAAAATTATTTGTTATAAATAAATTAGATTAACAAACAGTCTACATGATGTATTTTTGTTTTTTAATGTACATTTTTTCGTTTAAATTACTTGCTTTTATTGAAGAAATGTTACTTGATCGCAAGAGATTGTCATCCGATACTTTTTATTAATTTTATGAACAAATTATATAAACAAATGCCCAGTGTGGATATTTGAAGGCAGAAAGCAATCGTTTTTTCTACTAATATTTTTTGAATGGTGTGACCAGTGATGTTTAGTGATTAGACTTTGTCATCCCATATTTTGAAATAATTTACTAATAAATTCTATAAGCAAATGCCTAGTTTTTACGTTTTAAGGCAAAAAAATTGGCTTTTTCTCTTTAATTTCTTTGAAATTCTGTCGCCAA
>CAKNWT010257327.1:0-16393 GCA_932066315.1 Andricus coriarius
TATGTCTTTCTTCATAATCCGGCCTTTTTTCACGCAAAGCACGGCGCAATGTGATTAGTTGTTGGTGATAGCGGTGAGCATCGACAGTTTCACCAGGTTTTAATAGCTCATAGTACACGACACCCTGCTGATCCCACCATAAATCCACTTTTCGTCTCCAGTCACCACACGATGAAGAAACGACTTTCTTTTGTGTCTAGCAAGCAAGATTTCACGTGCGTTTTGGCGTCGCTCCATCTGCCTATCGTTCAATTCATGGGGTACCCATTTTCCCATTTTTTTGGATCTTTCCCATGGCATGTAAACGCATGGAAATGGCCGGTTGAGTAACACCTAACTGTTCGGCAAGCATTTTTTGTGTTTTTGTATCGTCCTCATCCAAAAGAGCCTGTAATTCATGGTCCTCAACTTTTTTGGGCCGATTTTCACGCTTTTTGTCACTCAAGTCAAAATGACCGTCTTTGAACCGACGAAACCAGTCTCTGCAAGTTGTTTCCGATAAAGCACTGTCACCATAGGCCTTCACAAGCATTCGATGTGATTCGGCAGCCGATTTCTTCAAATTGAAGCAAAAAAGTAGAGCTTCCCGCAAATGCTCCTTTTCTGGCACAAAACTAGACATGATTACTCAAGGAAAAATTTATGTTGTTGTATAAAAAAACTGAATATGTGCACTGATTTATGTAGCCAGGTGTCGAACTCACACAAAAAAGCATGACGTTTCTATTGTAGCTAAATATGTTCACTACCGCCATCTTTGAGCAAACAGCGGATTTAAGCGTATACACCTGGTATTTTATGACGTTTGGTCTATATTTTAAAACGTGAAGGACATATCGGTCATTATATATGAATTTGTCAATAAATAAAGCCTTTCAGAAAAGACAGAAAACAAATTTTATCCACATTGTGAAATTTCCAAGCCAAACACGAATTTTTTGAAAAAAGTTGCATTTTCAACCTGAAAATATGAATTTCAACCAAAAAGATGATTTTTCTACCAATAAAGACGAATTTTTATCTACAAAGATCAATTTTTAATAAAAAAATGGAAGTTACATCTTCAGGTAGAAAATCAGTTCTAAATAAAAAAATCACGAATTTTCAATAAAATAATTCAATTTTCAACCTAAGAGATAAATCCTGACGATTCCTGATTTTTTTCCAGTAGGGTATATTTCTCCACTTTTTCTTCCACGCACAGCAGGCAAACAATTGAAAAGCAGCAACCCGTCAAAAAAGGAAACACCAAACGAACAAAACCAGCGAAAGCTCTTTTCACTCACGTCGTCGATCCGAGCCAAAATTCAGGGATGAACGCCATTACACTCGGCAAGAACAGCTGATCCAAAACGCGCATGCGCGTTTGCGATCTTAATCTACTCGCACGATCAGCCTGCAGCGGTCGGGTAAATCGCAGGCCCGTCGTTGCTCGCCGTTTGCACGACCGAAGGGCGTCTAATCTGCCGGATCGTTGTCCGCCCTTCGGTCGCATTCCGACTCTGCCGGTCTGACGCATGCATTGAGCAGGCAGGTTGGTCTCCAGCCCGTCGGGCCGATTTCGTGCCGGCACGTATTGTTATCTGGGATATGGCCACTTTGCATTGAAAAAATACACGTTTCACATAAGATCACCAAAATTTACTGTTTTTTTTTTAGGTTAGGGACGGAATGTGATATCACAGAAAAGCAAGGGCTCCGAATTCGTACTCAGCGACCTCGAAAACATAGGATATGACCACTTTGCATTGAAAAAATACATGTTTTACATAAAACTACCAATAAACTAGTTTTTTTTAAGGTTAGGGACAAATTGTGACGTCATAGAACCACAAAAACTCCGAATTCGTAATGAGCAACCTCCAAAACATAGGCTATGAGCACTTTGCAGTGGAAAAATTCATGTTTTACATAAAATTACCAATTCACCGTCTTTTTTTGAGGTTAGGGACGAAGTGTGACATCATAGAACCACAATGATTCCGGATTCGGATTCAGCGACCCCAAAAACGTAGGGGGAGCCTATTCTGATTTCTGGGGTAGACAACTTTTTTTTTGTGGAGCTGTGTAATCTTCAGCGATTTTACAGTTTTTCGTAAAAATTTCGTGAATGTACAGCTAATCCACATAAGGTTTTTTAAACATTGTAGTCAAACTAATTATTAAACCCAGATAACAATACGTGCCGGCACGTGATCGGCCCGACGGGCTGGAGACCAATCTGCCTGCTAAATATCCGTGTCAGGTCGGCAGAGTCGGAATGCGACCGACGGGCGGACAATGGTCCGGCAGATTAGACGCCCGTCGTTCGTGCAAACGGCGAGGAACGACGGGCCTGCGACTTGCCCGACCGCTGCAGGCTGATAGTGCGAGTAGATTGAGATCGAAAACGCGCATGCGCGTTTTGGATCAGCTGTTCTTGCCGTGTGTATCTCGTGTGTGGCGTTCACCCCTGAATTTTGGCTCGGATTTAGCGGGACGACGTGAGCGAAAAGTGCTTTGGTTCGTTTTGTTCGCTTGGTGTTTGATTTTTTGACGGGTTGCTGTTTTTTAATTGTTTGCCTGCTGTGCGTGGGCCGGTATTTTACCGGACCGTCGGACATGCAGTTCGACGGACCGCGTCGCTTCCGCCTGTCGGGCTGACTATATAGCCATCAATAGTGTGCACATTAAGATGCATATCTGCCGGCACGTCGGTCCGATCGATCGGACCGCGGACCGGCAGTTCGCTTGCAGTCGGCGGGCATTTTGCTATCTGGGAAATAGTTTAAGTAGCTAGAATTAGATTTAGAGTCGGAGTCAGAATTTATAGGATATGAACGTGAAAGAAGATCATAAAAATTGTGACATATATTTTCTTATGAAAATAATAAATAAAAATGAACTACTTTCTGAAGGGAATTTAAAATATTTTCACTTTTTATTTTTGTAGCGCTTTACAAATATTTTGCAAGAAGTTCTTGAATAAATTCGTTAAACTTCTGCTTGGACTGTCCTTGGAAAGTAATTTTTGTCTTTTGCCACTCATAGATCACATGATTTTGGACTTATTGAGCTTTCTTTCAAGAACAAACTTTTTGATGTGCAAGAAACAATTGGTCAAAGTCACTTTTCTTATAAAGATTGATTTTGTATAATTTTGTACTTTCATTGTTTTGTAACACGCACACACATATAGTCAGAAACAATCAGCTGAACAAGCAGAAATGAACAGCCTTGCCATAAAATCAGGAATGCGCAAGTAATGGATGAAATTAGTTCATTTCTGCGCACATGCGATGTGAAGCTTTTTCTCGGCCTTTGCTTTTTTAAATTCGTGCAATTGAAAATGTTACGTAACCGGATTAAAAATACTCACCCTTGCCCCAGATAACAGACAGTAACGAAGAACGAACCCTCCCCCTTTTTTAATATTACGTAATATGTGAACGCTCCCTATGAAAGGTAGCATCGAAAGCTTACCGGTTGTCAATCCCGGTCATCGACAGGGCGCGCTCGTGGGCTGCTGCGTCTTTGCAGACACACCTGTCAATTAGCAGGTTCCCTCGGCAGCCTGCTACAACTTTTTTCAAGCGACTTTTTTCTTACATCTGTTTCCATACAGGCTTAATCCTTCGAACAATCCTGTCGTTTAGGATAGCTGTAAAGATCATATACAGCGTGTTTAAACAATTTATTGGCCCGTAATTCTCTAGGTTGGAGGAGTCGCCTTTTTTCGATGGAAGTATAGGGCGTCCTAACACTAGCCGTCGCGGAATGGTCGTCTCCGGCTTTAATATTCACCTCTTCAGCACTGATTAATGGATATTAACCCTCAGATGTTATGAGGTTCTTGCAAAGCTCCTTGAAATGGATGAAGTTGATGCATTTTTTCTTCAACTTTAGTATTTTCGGGATCTTGTATACCTCTCTCCAAAAAAATTAAAAGGAAATATGGCATATAATAAGAACCACGCTAATCAAGCCCTCCAAGCCTTCATGCATTTCACGAATCACGCGTAAAATTTATTATAGTACTTTTTCAGCACTAACAAGTGACCACGGAGCCACATTCACCTCAACACAAGTAAATTCCACATCGCTGATTATTATCATTCAAAATTTCCAAAATTTGGTTAAAATCCCTGCGTGGAATTTGAGTGCAGTAATCTACATTAGTATATTGAAGATTGTGCATAAATCGACGCCCTAAGGTTATATTACACCATGTCCTTTAACTGTCAAACTGAGAAAATGAATTTTAAAGTTTAACCATATTGTACTCTATTAAAACGTTGTGAAATGTCCAAATTAGTTTATCGGTAAAAAATAAAGCGTGATCAAGAACATATTGGCACAAATTTTAATATTCTTATTAATGTATTTTAGCTGACGCGAAAAATTGTTTTTTGGGCATGGCATAATATGAGATTAAAAAATTAATTATTTTTTCAGAATTATAGTACGCCATGTCCACAAAATATTTATGAATGAAGTATTTATAATAAAAAATGTAAGTAAAAAGTTGAAAGAAATTATAGTTTCAATTATTCTATTGTATTTCATATCTCGAATTAAATGAGTTATTATTATTATTACTATTTACTATATATACCGTATTTACTATATATAAAAATTATTGTCTCAAGCTTAAGATGGTTACAGCCCAATGTGTCGAAGGCATTTTTGTGTAGTTGGATTTATTTTTTATTTTTGAATAGTATGCACGGGGCTGTCCCGGTATATATTATCAGTCACAGACGCATTATTGTAATGCAATCAAGTGATCTGATAAGAACGTGTGCCTTAACACATTGGGCAAAGCCTGGTTTTTACCTCATCATTCACGGACTGGGTTGCAGTCAAGTGCATGATGGGGGGACCTACAGCTTAAGGTGGGATCCGAACCACCAGAACCTCGGTAAAGGTACATTGAAAAATTTCAAGAGGTACCGGCTCAGGGATCGAACCCCGGACCTCTAAGGCGAAGTCCGAGCGTCTAACCAACTGAGCCACCGAGGCTATTATTATTATTACTATTATTATTATTATAACAATACAAAAAAGGGCATGGGGTGTTATAATTCAAAGTTTTAATTAACGTCACTATTTTAATTAATGATACAACAGCTTGGAGAATAAATTTCGGGGAAAAGAGTATTTTAAAACCAAGTTTAACACTTACTGAGTCTAAACATAATAATAGTTAAAAAATTTTTAAAAAGTGGACATGGCGTAGTATAAATCTAGGTCGACGAAATGAAAGAGATCCTCTTCTGACAATGGTCAGGAAACACGAGATGATTGGCAAAGGAGCATTCCTTTACAAAGCTGCGCAGCAGGTAGCCGAGACCCATGGCCTGAATTTTAACATCAGATATGAAGAAAGTGACGCAGAAGTATCCTTGGGAATGGCGAAGTGCTAGAGATAGTGGCAATAATGTGAGGGAAAAAAGGAGAGGGCTTATGGTGTCGGCCTGAATGACGCCTATCTGCAAGGTTACGTTCATAGTTGTCATAGGGTGTTTTCCAGATGAGATAGTAAATCTGGGTTTCCAAAAGCGTCATCTATCTCTCGATGCACCTTAAAATGTGTGGACGAACCTATGGAGAGCACCGATCACAAGGACAATTACTTAAACCGAGTATGCATCTCCCTTTTAATGCCTTGATACCTCTCCTTCTTTTCCTTCTCCTTGGCAGCGATGTTATAGTTGGCCGAAGCCGAGAATTCGTTCTCGAATTTAGTTTGTTTCTCGAAGCCCTAGAGAACAATTTTAGGGCTCGAGTGTACAATGGAGACTGCTGTCCGAAAATCGTAGTTTTAGAAAATTTGGAAATTCTCGATTTGGAAAATTGACTCTTATCTCCCTCGGAGTGTTCGGCAGGGCAGGGTCGTAGCCAACACCGTAAGAGCGACAAAGATGTTAGTAAAGCACTCTTAGGGCTGCATTATGTATGTAGAGATACGTAGTTTTCACGCGATAAGGATACCCAGATGAAGGATACTCAATGTGTACGTGACACGCTTTGTACCTATCTCTGGGAACTTCTTGACGTAAAATGCGGTCACGGTATATTAAGGTGGAATGGCACCGACCTGGCACTCGAAAATGGAACTCTCTGTACCGGAATTAAGTCCTGATGATCTGAGGAAAGCAAAAGTTTGTACCTTCGACAAGAGCTGATCTTCTACTTTTTTGTGAAAGTTTCCATGCATTTTCTTGTCGAGGAGCTGGTTGCCGGAATTTTTCAATCTCTGCTTTCTTTACATGGGCTTTTGGAAGTAAGGCGTCTAGATAGGGTAATGCACTTTTTTCGCTCCTGATGTTAAAAATCAGGCCAAGGGTCATGGCCGCCTGTTCCGCGGCTTTGTAAAGGAACGCTCCTTTGTCAATCATCTCGTGTTTCCTGATAATTTTAAATACAGTGATACGTGACTTTAATGAACCAGCCTAGTTTCAATAATGACAACCTCTTAAAATAAATATAATAATAAAAATAATAATGGAGGGATGGAACAAATACTGATTGATCGAGAAGAGATCATGGTACTTGTGTTGCAGAGGCAAAGTTAGACTTGAACATTCGATTGGATGTTATGTGTGAAGTGGAGAAGAAAGAAATGACAATCGCTGGCCTGATTCATTGGCCTGATTCAGGGGAAAGAGGTGGTGGGAGGGTGGAGATAGCTGGAGAGAGAAAAGGATAAAAACCAGAGGGCACTGGAGGAGGAATGGCTATAAGGAGAGTATTTTACATAAGAGATTTGAGAGGAAGAACATGGATCCACAAGATTGGTTCTCCTTCTCAAGAAGGCGAAGTAGAATGCATGGCGGAAAAGACAGGCATAGTCGATACAAAAATTAGACAAATTGCGAACGGTTAAGAAGGCGTAGGATACTCCCACAAATGCGAAAAACGGAGGTAGAATATTGGTGACAGGGAGATGAACCATGTAAAGGGCAAGATAAAAGCAGGTGTACAGATTGTGAGATGAGTAGAGCGAAGAGTGCGAAAGCAAAGGTTACATATAATGTAAAAATGCAGACAAAGATGTTAAGATGTAAGGACAAGTAAAATGTACACTAGATTAAGGAATCGGTGGAAGAGATATGAGAGGATTTAAAGGAGAAAGTAAAAAGTTGCGTACAAAAGAAGGTATTCGAAAAGAAGAAGAAAGGAATGGTGAATGCGTGGTGGGATAGGGAATGTAAAAAAATGAAAACGAAGGTGAAGAGGAAGTACAAGAAGTGGAAAGAGGGCACAGCGAAAGGGGAGGAGTACGTAGAAATGAGGAAGGAGTTTAGATTGATGTGTAAGAAGAAAGAACAGAAAAAGGAGAAAGATTTGGAAGAGGAGTTAGGAAATGTTCAAAAAGAGGGGGATGTCTGGAAGATAATAAATAAGTTTAGAAAGCGTAGAGTAGGGATAAGCGAGAAGATAGGGAGTGAGGAGTGGAGGGAGTTTTTTAAAGAATCATTTCAGGGCTCAGATGCAAGGAAGAGGGATGGTGGGAGTAGAAGAACGCGGGAGGCAGAGATGGAAGAGTTGGATGATGAGGAGATAGAGAAACAGATAAGAAAGTTAAAAAGGTCAAAAGCAGCAGTGAAGAAAGTATGGAGGGGGAGGGATTCCCAGGAGGGTGGAGAGAAGGCTTAATAGTCCCACTGTATAAGAAAGGAGATAGGAATAGGCAGGAAAATTATAGAGGGATTACGCTAATTAATACAGCGTATAAAGTGTACGCGATGGTGGTGGCGGAGAGGCTGCGGAAGGATGTCGAGGAGAAAGGTATATTGCCGGAGACGCAGGCGGGCTTTAGGGCGGGTAGGAGTACTATCGAAAATACTAGATTAAGGAAGATGTAATAACGAAGAAAACTGCGCAGTAAACATGTAGTCAATTCTAGGATGACAGCCTTAATTTAATAAAATGCAATACAATACAAACCGAAATCAAACTATATTATTATAGCAATAAAAATTTCAGCTATAAAAAGAGGGACTTCTGAGAAACATAAAAGTGCAATTAACTCGATTTCGTCAAAAAATGAAGGTAAAACACGCTAATTCTCAGCTCGCGGTATGTAGTAACATTTCTGGGTCATTATTTGTGCAGCTGTTTACCAGTGGTGGCTCCAGTTTGTTAGAACCAATAATGCAAGTGGAAATCGTCACTACAGATGAATCGGCTCCAGCTGTCTTGGCAGATATATCTCGTCGAAGGGCTGAAATAAAAAACGTTGATGTTCGTGGAAGGAATAAGGTATTTATTTATTGCATTATGAATTATTATCCCAGTTTTTTTTAAATTTTGAATACATTTGCAAGCCACTGATTTTCCTCGTATGAATACCAGTAGGATGTCCAATTTAGTCTTTTTAGGGTTTTATGGGCGAAACCCTTCTAAAGTGGTTCGGGCAGGGGCGGTTCTAGGAGGAAGGCGATGGGTGCATCCCCCCAGGGGCTAGATTAAAATGGTGATTTAACTGAAAACAACGTATAACCTCATGATGCCCTCCCTAACTCTAATTGGCACCTCCGAAAAACCTCCCCTGGATCCGCCCATTGGTTCTAAAAAACGTGCAATACGTTATTGTTGCTAATTTATATCATTTTTAAATAAACAAATGGCGATTTATCGAACGTTGACGCTTACGACGCTCATTGTGGACCGTTCCTGACGAGTCACGACATGACGGCGTATTTTTGTTATTGGCAACTGTCAATAATGATGTGGTGAAATCGGTTGAATAGAAGGGAAAATTATACGAAAAGATGTTTAAGTGGAAAGGAAAACCTCAACACTGTAATTGTTAATAGTCATGTGAGTCCTGATACTTCTGATGCTTTACATTTCTATAATTATTTAATAACATACTAAACTGAAATAGAAAACATGCAATGAATAAAGTATATATTCTTTGTTTACATTTATTTAAATAAATGTGAAAAATTGTATATGTATGCACTGTATACACATTCAAGCACCGTCTGTTTCGACTGCCCTCACCTGTACATATATACATGGATATATTTATATACCCAGGAAAAAAAACCGATAGAAAGTGAGTCAATTTGAATTGCGTATCTCTCATTTGCAGATTGAACGAATGAAAATTCAATCGGTTGGCCACATTTTTAATCTGTCACCTGTGCGCGGTGCTTTAAATCTGCCATTCCGCATTCGTCAAAATGCTGAGTGAATAGAGTCGAATGAGACTGACTAACCTGAAATAATTCCAATAGGCATTCTACGATTCATTAATGTGCGCATGAATGGGTTGAAATTCAGCGTGAAATGGTGGTCTTAAATATCACATCCAATGGTAAAAATACGATTCACACATAGCAACTTTAAATGAGCGTGAAGCAGCCAAGTATAAGTTATCTCAGATTATATTTAACTGAGTGGAATATGCAGATTACAATTTTAAAGAATCAGTTGTTTCGAATGAGAAGTATGAAGTAATAAATTTTAGTTGGAAAATGCAGATTAAACAAAAATTATAGAAATTCAAATTAAATTATATTGTAATATATCATAATTGATGCAACAATTTATTTCTAAATTCAATGATTATGAAGTTATTGTAATTCTCTTTTAGCAACAATTTCAATCATTTATCCTGTGCAGGAATTATAATATTTACACTTATAGCGTCAGTGCCATTCACTTATTCAGTGCACATTGCTAATGGCATCAGGGAGAGCACATGTCAAAATCAAACTCCGTAATCCGCTCATGTCTATTATTTGCATCCCAAACATCCAAATGTTTAGAATTTCAATACCCGCATTTTTTAAAGATAATTTCAATAAAATAAAACGCGAGTGATAGTTTTCGTGAATTTATTGATTGATATAAGGTGAATGTCAAATTTCATAACCTAAAGATTGTAACTTGTCGATTTTTCACTTTCAGTGACAACGAGGTTTTATAAACGTAATTTAAAAGTAGACTATGTATGCTAGGATTTCCTTGAAGGTTGTCAATTTAATCCCTTTTTAATAAATAATTTAAACTATTTAAATCACAAGATTTTAATTTTAATCAATAATTTTCTTTGGGAACTATTATTCCTGAATTAGATAATACCCATTCATAATCGCTGCTGAATGGGTTTCAGAAAAAAATACGTTTGCCCATTAAAAAAATCATGTTCTCATTCAAAAGTCAGCATAACCAATGGGTGGCAATCTGGAATTCCAGTGACAGATACGCAATTCAGAAGTCATCAAAGCCCATTCAAACGAAAGTGAATGGATTTTTGTTTCCTGGGTACTAGGATATATTTGATTGTGGGGAAGCTATTTGACTTATGTGCAGGGGGGTTTGAACGTAAAACGAAGCTTATATGAACCACCCGAACGACCAACAGTTATCATTAATTAGATTTACTCAGTAGAGAGAAGCTGTGAAAGAAGAGCCGATTTTCTAAAATATTTATATGAGGGTTGAGTTATACTTAGGGTGAGCGTAGGCTGTATCAGTTCAGCTTAAACAAACCCATGGCGAAAAATGGCATCTAGAAAAGAAAATTAAATACGATAATTTCAGAAGCGCAGCAAAGGAATATGGAAAAAAACATTTCATCAATAACTTCAGCCTGTAGCAAGTCAACATAGCATGTTTCAGGGTCAATTAGGTCATGAGGAAACCCTCAATCGAAATTCTGAGCGAAGTAGTTAAAAGAGGGTTCAATTTCAAAACGTCTAATGATCAACTTATTTGAAGATAACTGCGAGCAGTTTCGATTATTACATCAATATAATAAAAATACTAAATATAATATAAATAGGTGAAAAAGGTAGCTTAATACACCTATCTGTTGAAGAAGGAGAGAGGTTTCAATGTGGCGATAAAAGACCTCCACTGAGATGATAAATTAGTAAATTACTTGAAGGGAGAATTTGAGACTAAGAGTCATAAAGTATTAAGCACTCACAATAAAAGACATTCTCTAATTAAGGGTTGCTTTTCCAGGCAATTATTTTAAATTAATGGTAGAATTATTATTGTTTCATGGTATATACCAAATGAAGTGATACATCATAGCCTTCAGATTGGCTCAGTGCACGAAAATAGACGAAAAAATAGAGTAATTTATATTCAAGGTCCATATAATCGGGCAAAAACGAAAATTGTATTTTTAATATATCTGGGCCTTTCTCTGGAAATCTTTGTTATTGTTAAATAAGTGGTCGAACACAGGCTTTGAAAGGAGCAAAACAAACTTGTATATCAGGCTACAACCCATGGAGGAATTGAAGACAATATAGACAAAAAGCTATCCATGAAGAGCACGCTAATACCTTGGATCAAAATGAAGTAAATAGTGAGGAACCCAAAATTTGGCTGAAGAAGAGCATCCTGTTTAGTGGTTACAAATCAACAACTTGCCCTAAACCTAGGACGCTTAACAGAATGGGTGTTTTTTATCAATATAACTCAGTGCCAGCTTTACAAAACGAAGATGACATCTTACATATTTTCGTATACTGGGATGTAACTATCCAGATGGATCATTATATCCGCTTTAATGGACCAGGTATCATGATTCGTGAGAAAATTGAGATAAAGTCTAAATCATCCACAATACTTGTCCACTTAACCGGAATTTACAGGCAATCAATACAACCAAGATTTATAAGTATAGCGACCTCTGGCATGAATTAAGACAATATGAAGTAATTGAAACAACCATTATTTTGGGAATGTGAGTAAGAGCTTAGTGATCAAAGCGCTTACATAGGTTAGTTTATATTTGATATAAAAGTGTGCGTGACCTCTCCAAATATGTCGCAAATGACAGGTCATTGTGCGAACTAACGAGGACCATGTAAGTCGTGTCAGACCAATGTACGTTAACGATTATCAAAAATTATAAATTAAATCTAGCGAACGTTCGCAAGTGCAAAACTGCCGAGAAAGCATTGTCGCGTCGACAATAATTACATCCAAATTCAACAAGCGATGTTCTGTACACTAGTAGTCTTGCGCGCGTCAAGGCGCGCGCCTATTAATAAACAGAATAAATCTGTTAAAGGAGTACATAATGGATTTCTCATATTTCATTTGTACCAGGCGCGGATCCAGAGAAGGGCTTTAGGGGGGGCAATCCAATAATTCACCTTCCCCTCCACTCTCAAGGGGGAGGATGATAATAATTTTAAAGTTATTTGTTCGCCTTGAAAGTTTAATATAAATTATATAAATATATTATTCATGAATGTTATAAACATAATTAAAAAATCTTTAAATAGAAACCATGTTTTATATTTACAAGCTGTGTATTGTATGTCGTGGCATAATTATTAATCAACCAGTATAAAATATTCATAAAATTTTCGAAGTGAAGCATAAGCTATAAAAAGATTATTTTCAAACAGTAAAATTTAGGCGCCTATTTCCACTCTTTGCGGTATTCATATTTTCGGTTCAAATCCGGGCTGAGGCAAACTTTTTCTTGTTCTTAGAAAATTATATTTCTGAAGGAATCGTTTTAACGAATCAAAATTTTTATTAATTATAAATGCACACTTTATTATTTTCAATGCTCTAAATTTTTATAAATTTTCAAAATTATATCGTTTTACGCAATTTCCAAGTTAGAAACATTAAAAATTGAAAGATTACAATGTTCGTAAATTGAACACTTTTTAAGTTTGTTTTCAAATCTTTTAAAACATTCTTTTAAAACCATATTGTTTCACTAAAAAATCCCTTTAAATTTTCCCAGGAACCTTAAAGAAAAAATTATTATATTGAAACCTTTCAAAATCATTAAGAAGCTACATAATTTTATTTCAAAATCTTCAAAAATCTACATTTTATTGTATCTTCACAAATTTTCAATTATTCTTGAAAATTTTTCAAAACTTCTCAATATCTCTTAAACTTATTCCAATTTTTTCCAAACTTGTAACAGTACTCGCATGCGTGCGTCGCACGCATGTACTGTGCGTCGCACGATTTTTATCTGGGATGCCTCGCACGTACGTGCCTCTCACATTGTGCGGCGCATATGCCTCGCACGTATGTGCCTCGCACGAAATGCGACGTATATGGACCGCACCCTGCACGCACCGCGTCCCTCGCACGCCATGCGGGTAAAGTGCCTCGCACGATTGCTGTCTGTGTTCGGGAAGAGTAATATCGTCTTCAAATATCATTTGAATGTGTCAACACGAATCAACTTCAGTGTCGGACAATTCATTTTAATTCGCGAGATTTTAAGTCAAGCTCCAGTTCGCCAGAATTCGCCAGCGCGAATACAGTTAAAAACTGACCTATTCAATTGAATTCTTAATGTACAACTAACGCGCAAGGGCATATATGATCTGTTGTAAATATATATTAATGATTCCCGTAGCTCAGTGGTCGTCCTCTTGGTATCGTTGGTTCGACAGTTGAGGCATGCAAGTTTTCTTAATTTCTGTTCGAAATTACCTTGACCACAAATTATGGCGAATTGACACGCATTCAGTTCGTGCTGGCTCAGTTTGTTTCAAAGAATCAGAAAGCCAAATTCGTTCGAATTTAAACATGTCAATTCGCCGCAATCCTGTCGAATTAGTTTATTTTTACTGGGATAGTAAACTTCAATTATCCTATTTGAAAAATTCGAGTCTGGGGGGGGGGGGGGGGGCGCGCCCGCGGGGCCCCCCCCCCCCCCTCTGGATCCACGCCTGATTTGTAGGTAAATTCTGCCATCGTTATCATTTGGAAAAATTGTGAATATAAATATAATTTAATTGATTATAATTGGCTCTAAAAGGGCATAGCAGGATAGACATGTGTGTGCTGCCCCCGGCCCGATCAGGTTCATATTTTCATCATAAGATTGCATCAATCGGTAGTTAAATACCCTGGTGTATTAACTCCCACAAATGATTTTTATGAGAGTTATGGGGGTTAGAAGGAAAATCGAAAAAGTAATTTTTCTTGAGAACGGCTTAACCGATTTTGATAATAGCATAAAATATGTTATAAGACTCAATAGTAGGATGCTGGGAAAAATTTATTAACTTTTTTTCACAAACATAACCTCAAATTTTTGTTTGCAAATTTTGCAATATTTTTTAGGGGTTTTGTTCCGAGTACCACTTTCATCTTTCACCCAAACAATCTTCAATTCATGCTCTAAAACATATTTGATCCCCAAAAGGATCAAAGAGGTAGAGCATAGTTAAAAAAAATAAAAACCGTGAGTGCACCGAGTTGTACGATTTGAAACCCATTTCATGGGGTGCTTGATTATCGTGAGTCCCCTTGCCTCTCACGAACCGGAGTGCTTGGTTAACGTGAGTTCCCCTCGCCTCTCACGAACCAAGGTGCTCAATTATCGTAAGTCATCGCCTCTTACGGACCGGGCTGCTTCATTATCGTGAGCCCCTTGCCTCTAACGAACCTGGGTGCTTGATCCAACCATCCGATGACAGTTGAAAAGAGGGAGCAAATAAATAGTAACGTCTGTTCCTTCCCTGGAGTTGAAAGCCCTTTTCGGCGTCGCAGGATTTGTTTCGACACCAACTGTTTCAGCGATATTCATTTGTTCCGCCACTTCAACTGTTTCAGCAACGTTCACTTGTTTTTTCGTTGTTTGTTCATTCTTCAATAACGTCTGTTCCTTAACTGGAGTTGAAAGCCCTTTTCAGCGTCGCAGGAGTTGTTTCGTCACGAAGTGTTTCAGCAATATTCATTTGTTTCTCTGTATGTGTCCTATTCCCGACATCGGATAGTTGGATCAAGCACCCCGGTTCGTTAGAGGCAAGGGGGCTCACGTTTAAGCAAGCAGCCCAGTCCGTAAGAGGCGGTGACTTACGATAATTGAGCAGCTTGGTTCGCGAGAGGCAAGGGGAACTCACGTTAACCAAGCACCCCGGTTCGTGAGAGGCAAGGGGACTCACGATAATCAAGCACCCCATGAAGTGGGTTTCAAATCGTACTGTAACGTCTTCGTGGTGGGCCCTGGGAACTACAATTATTGTAGGCTGACTACAGGCGTTCAAATAGACCAGGGAACTATTTTAGTACATTTATCATCCAGATTGTGAAATTTCGAACTCTTAACTGGGCGTCAGCTAAATTCGGAAGCACCCAAATTTTTTTTGGGTGATAGTCGTTGCTCTACATATCCATTTCACAATGTACATCATCCAGTGTACGGTGCACTCACGGTTTTTATTTTTTCTAACTATGCTGTACCTCTTCGATCCTTTTGGGGATCAAATATGTTTTAGAACATGAATTAAAGATTTTTTGGGTGAAAGATGAAAGTGGTACTCGGAACAAAACTCATAATTTTTTTTTTTTTGAGGTTATGTTTCTGGAAAAAAGTTAACACATTTTTCCCAGCATCCTACTATTGAGTCCCATAACATATTTTTTCCTCATCAAAATCGGTCAAGCCGTTCTCAAGAAAAATGACTTTTTCGATTTTCCTTCTAACCCCCATAATTCCCATTAAAATCATTTCTGGGAGATAATACTCCAGGGTATTTCATTACCGATTGATGCCATATTATGGTGAAAATATGGACCAGATCGGGCCGGGGGCAGCACACAAATGCTTATCCTGCTATGCCCTTTGCTTAACACTTAACTTATTTGTCAATTATATTGCCGTAATAAATTTTTTTATTTTATAAATTAAAAGAAATGTTATTTCTGAAATAAGTTGTGATTTGTTCGTTACAACATTTATATGAATACATCAATTTAAATTTAATAAATGAAATTTAAGAGAAATGAAAAATATGAAAAAATGCATTGAATTCAGTAAGTTTGAAATAAGTTTAGAAAAATTGTAGGAAATTTAAAAGAATTTGGTGAAGTGTTGACTTCAAGATGAATTTAAGAAAAACTAAAAAGAAAGGAAAAAAATACATTGAATTTCGTAGAATTAACTGAATTTTGAAGAATTCACGAGAATTAAAAAATATCCCAAAAATTCTACAGAATTCAAAAGAATTGATCCAAATTCAGGATGAATTCGAAATGAAATCTCATGAAATTCTATTTAATCTGCCGATACTTCTTAAAATCCTTAACATTTATTCAAAAGCCTTGAGAGCTTTTAAAATCCTCCAAAAACAGAGAGATTCTCCGAAATTTCATAAAATCCCTTGAAATCTTTTAAAATATCATGAAATAATAAATTAATTTAAAAAATTGCATATTAATTCAAAATTTTCGTTATAAATTACTTGTTTCTATTTTTAAATTCCCTAAAATATTTCCAATCAGACTTCCAATTAAAACTCTTAGAAATTCCTGTGGTTTTTAAAAATACCTCAAATATTTCAAATCCATTGAGTTAATTGAAAATTCCTTGGAATCTTGTAAGATATTCTAAAATTTTTCAAATCCTTTGAAATCCTTGATAATACCTTGAAATCTTATAAAA
>CAKNWT010257328.1:0-10741 GCA_932066315.1 Andricus coriarius
TTAAAATGTACATATTGAAAATTTAATAATTTGTTATTCTATACTTTAAAAATCCAACAATTTTCAATTGTAATTGCAACTCTTTAAAATTGTAGAAATTTGAATTAGAAATCTTTATATTTGAAAATTTTTTATTTTGAAAAACTTCAATAAAAAATTATGCATGCTTTATGTTTCAGGATTGACTATCACGTAATTTTGATGAATAATATTTTCAACATTCATTCAAAATTCAGAAAGTCCTCATTCTTTAGACGTACATACACTTTTTCGAATTGCAAAAGTTATTAAATTAAAGAGAAATTATGCTTCATAATTCTTAAATCTATTTTCACATTTTGATTTTTGATTAATTTCATCATAGGAACTAATAACTTCTTTCAATTTTCGACAATATATGACCGATCGAATCGAAATAAACTGATCCGAAGGAGAACGGATCGGATGTCGAATTTTCGACATCTGATCGGTGGGTCCATCGAATCAAAATAAACCGATCCGACCGGAGTACGGATCGAATGTCACATTTTCGACATCCGACATTTCCTCAATATCGGATCGAAATCGGATCGAATTTTTTTGCACACGTCTAGTTTTAAATTATTTTTTGAAATTATTTTCCTTAAAAAAAAACATAATTAAGTCGTTGAAACCTCCCAATAGCAAACTTTTCCTACCCTACTCTATCTACATTCCCCTCCCCTCACTTCCTTTCATTTGAAAATAGTATGACGGACTATAGTAGAATTTTTAACCAAAAGAGATGAATTCTGAACCAAAAATATAACTGTAGACTTTTAAAATGAAAAGACGAATTTTCAACAAAACAGTTCAATTTTAAACCAAAAAGATGACTTCTTAACAAAACAGTTGAATGTTCAACAAAATAGTCGAACATTTTACCAAAATTTTGGTTAAAACATCTCTTAAGAAATACATTCTGAACCAAAAATATAACTGTAGACTTTTCGAATAAAAAGAGTCAATTTTCAACCAAAGAAAAAAAATCAATTTTTCATAAAAGGAGAAAGGAGGAGAATAGTGGAAAGAGTGTGAAGTCTCATATTACGAGGAAAGTGAGAACTATTTTTAAAGTTACTTAACATTCACTTAAGCAGCCATTCGCGACCTGATTCGAGAATAACCCGAACAACAAGTTATATACATAATGTCAAAATGTAAACAAAATAACTAAGAAAGACCTAGAAAAGTAAGAACGAGTGAACGGTACCGGTTCTGCATAGATATCAGTTCACCCTATAATCATTTAATCAAGTAACCACATTCAAACCAGAAGTTACGCATTCATGTGTGTGACGGCTAACCGCGCCTACGAAGCACTGATTTCTATTGGCTGTGTTTTAAATTGCTACAGACAAGCGTAAAGAGGCGCGTATTCAAAAACTAATTATGCATGAAAATGCAGTTCGGTTACTTAACAAACCAGTTAAAGGAAATATCAGGAAAATACTGTCAATTTCATATGCAACCAGAATTAAAAGCGTTACCGAGTGCTCTGGTTTATGCGTGAACTGCTTTCCTGGACTAATGGTAGTTCAATGCACAGGATTAAAGTGGTCATTAAAATTATATTTTTTGCATCAATTACACTTTTTCATTTCAAGCGGAACGCACTCTGTCGAAAGATATATAGTACATATATAATAGTCTCAAAGTTTCTGACATCAGTACGCGAGCGTCGCGGTTCTTACTATAGTGTCGAAATATTAATTACAATATATTTTAATTTTATTTGAAAATTATATTTTTTTATTTGTTGTCCAATTTCCAATTAGAGGAAAGTGATAGTTACTATATGTTAACAAGAGTGATAGTTTAAACAATTGATTATCAGTGTTAATAATATTCTTTTAGAAAAATGCTACAAACTTGCAGTTTAAAAAAAGATTCACTTCTAGTCCAATTTTCAATTAAAATAAGATAAATAATTAACTAAAGTCAAGAAAATAAATTGTTTAAACAATTTGTTATCACTATTATTAATATTATATTTGAATAATGCTAGAAAGATGCGGTATTTTTCTGAAATTTCTGGCCTGTCGTCCAATTTTCAATTGGAGTGAAGTCACAATGAATTCGAGTTAACAAAATAATTGTTTAAACAGTTTATTATCATTGTTAATAATATTATTTTCGCTTAATTGGTAGAATGTTGCGGTTGTTTCTGAAATTTTCAACAGTTTGTCTATTTTTCATTAGGCGTGACGTAGTAATTAATTAGATTTAGTAAAGATAATTGCTTTAGCAATTTAATATTGTTTAAGCAACTTTTTTGTAACTTTAATTAATTACTACCTCACTAAGTGAGTAAAAGGACAGGAAGGTAAAAATTACCGAAAAACCGCAACTATCAGGCATTGATATAGATAAAGATAGTCATAGGCAATAATAATTTGTTTAAAGTATTATTTTTGCTAAGTCGAATTAATGATTAAGTCACGCCTGATGAAAAATAGACAAAAAGTTAAAAATGTCAGAAAAAACCGCAACATTCTACCAATTAAGCAAAGAGAATATTATTAACAATCATAATAAATGGTTTAAACAATTATTGTGTTGACTTGAATTCATTACTACTTCACTCCAAATGAAAATTGGACAAAAAACCAGAAATTTAACAAAAAACCGCATCTTTCTAGCATTATTCAAATACAATATTATTAATAATTATAATAAATTGTTTAAACAATTAATTGTATTGACTCTAGTTAATTACTCAACTTATTTTAATTGAAAATTTGACTAAAAGCGATTTTTTCAAACTGAAATTCTGTAGCATTTTTCTAAGAGAATATTATTAACATTAATAATAAATTGCTTAAACAATCACTTTTGGTAACATTCATGAACTATCACTTCCCTCTGATTGAAAATTGGACAACAAATGGAAATTTTGTGAAAAACCCGCGTCTTTCTAACTCCATTCTATGAGAAAATTGTTAAAAACAATAATAAATTGTTTAAACAGTGTATGTGAACATCTAATCATCAGTATACAATGGTATTTTATGTGCCAGAAATCATTTCCACTTAAAAACCCGCAAAAAAAGTCATAATTACCGCGAAAAACTCGCAAACCCCTTTTTTTCACTAATGGGATTTCTTTGGGACTCTATAAAACAGACTTATGGTGTTGGTATTTTAAAAGTGATATTTTATTCGTATTCTATAGCTAATTGTGAAGAAAAACGTTGAGTTTCAACTCGATTGAGATAACATTGAGGATTCTGAATAAGATTGACAAAATCGTATTTTTTCTTATGGGAAATACATGTTAAACTTCATTAGTCGAAATATTAATTACAATATATTTTATTTTTATTTGAAAATCATATATTTTTATTTGTTGATTTTAATCATCCCAAGTTTGACTTGAATCGATGACACATTAGGGTGGTCCAACATTTTTTTTTTTTTTGAATTTTTATGGGAACACACCAGGAATTTGTTCAAATCCATACCAAAACAAATCGATTTTTTTTTTTGAACAAAAATTATATTAAGGGGTGCCGCAAGCCCCATGAAATTTAACATGTATTTCCCATAAGAAAAAAAGACGTTTTTGTAAATCTTATTCAAAATCCTCAATATTATCTCAATCGAGTTGAAACTCAAGATTTCTCTTCACAATTAGACATAGCATACGAATAAAATATCACTGTTCAAATACCAACACCATAAGTCTGTTTTGTATGGTCCCAAAGAAACCCCATAAGTGAAAGAATGGGTTTTGCGAGTTTTTCGCGCTAATTACGAATTTTTTTGTGGTTTCTTCAGTAAAAATTATTTCTGGCACATGAAAGACCATTTCATACTGATGATTAGATGTTCACATACATTGTTTAAACAATTTATTATTGTTTTTAGCAATTTTCTCATACGATGGAGTTAGAAAGACGCAGTTTTTTCACAAATTTTTCATTTGTTGTAGAATTTTCAATTAGAGGAAAGTGATAGTTCATCAATGTTAACAAGAGTGATTATTTAAACAATTTATTAATAATGTTAATAATATTCTCTTAGAAAAATGCTACGAAATTGCAGTAAAAAAAAAGATTCACTTCTAGTCAAATTTTCAATTAAAATAAGTTAAATAATTGACTAGAGTCAATAAAATAAATTGTTTAAACAATTTGTTATTACTATTAAACTTATATTATATTTGAATAATGCGAGAAAGATGCGATTTTTTCTGAAATTTCTGGCCTTTTCTCCAATTTTCAATTTGAGTGAAGTAATAATGAATTCGAGATAACAAAATAATTGTTCAAACAGTTTACTATTGCTGTTAAGAATATTCTTTTTGCTTAATTAGTAGAATGTTGCGGTTTTTCTGAAATTTTCAACTGTTTGTCTATTTTTCATTAAACGTGACTTAGTCATTAATTAGATTTGGCAAAAATAATAAATTATTGTTCAAACAACTTTTTTGTGAACTTTAACTAAACAATTCACTTAAACAATTTAATATAATTATTAATGATATTATATTTGAATAATGCTAGAAAGATGCGGGTTTTTTTTTTTTAATTTCTGGCTTCTAGTCCAATAATCGTTTGGAGTGAAGTAATAATTAATTCAAGTTAACAAAATAATTGTTTAAACAATTATTTTTGCTAAATCTAATTAATTAGTGAGTTACACCTAATGAAAAATTGACAAACAGTGGAAAATTTCAGAAAAACCCGCAACAATCTACCAATTAAGCAAAAATAATATTATTAACAATGATAATAAGCTGTTTAAACAATTATTTTTAAACTCGAATTCATTATCACTTCACTCAAATTAAAAATTGGACAAAAAGCCAGAAATTTCAGAAAAAACCGCATCTTTCTAGCATTATTCAAATATAATATTTATAATAGTAATAACAAATTGTTTAAACAATTTATTTTCTTGACTCTAGTTAATTATTTAACTTATCTTAATTGAAAATTTGACTAGAAGTGCATTTTGTTTAAACTGCAATTTTGCAGCATTTTTCTAAGAGAATATTATTAACTAAAAACAATAATAAATTGTTTAAACATTTTGCGTGAACATCTAATTATCAGCACGTAGTGGTCCTTTATGTGCCAGAAATAATGTTCACTAAAAAAACTACAAAAAATGTCATAATTACCGCGAAAAACTCGCAAAACCCATTTTTCACTAATGGGGTTTCTTTGGGGCCCTATAAAACAGACTTATGGTGTTGATATTTAAAAAGTGATATTTTATTCGTATTCTATGGCTAATTGTGAAGAGAATCGTTGAGTTTAAACTCGATTGAGATCATATTGAGGATTGTGAATAAGATTTACTTTTGTGTAGATTCGAACAAATTTCTGGGGTGTCCCCATGAAAATTCAACAAAAAAATTTGCCAATACATTTTTGGACCACCCTCATGACATATACAGGGATAATAGTGCTTCAGCAGTTCTACTGCAGAAAAAAAGTTAAATTTTTCTTCGAAATTTTTTTTTAACAATACCAGGGTAATGAAAAAAAATGCAACTGTTCTAGAAAAAACACAAATTTTGTTCAACAAATTATATTATTTTATTTGTAAATTAAATTTTATAAGAACAAAAGTATCTCAATAGGTGTGAGATATTTTTTCCCCTTACGCGACATTCTTTATTGCAAAAACTCATGTATCGCTGGATTTTTTATGTCAAATATTTTTCTAATATTTTAAGAGCTTTTAAAAATGATTTTACAGTGCACTGCGATTCATGGATTGTTTAAACAATAAATACAAAAGGACAAATGTTCCATCGAAATGCCATAATAGTTGAATTTCTAACCCAAAAATATTAATTGTCAAAAAAAAAAGGTATTTATCAACCAAATAGTTAAACTTTTAACAGAAACTTCAACGAAACAGTCTAATTTTCAACGTAAAAAGATGACTTTTCGATGCAATTTTTGAATTTTCAACGAAAAATAAAATTTTCAACCAAATAATTAAACTGTTTAACAAAATGATAAATTCTGAATCAAAAAAATAATATTAGGCTTTTTAATTAAAATGAACTAACTTTGAACCAAAAAAAAAGACTTTTCTATCAAAAGATAAATTTTCAATCCAAAAGGACGAATTTACTGTAACAAATTTTTTCAGCATAACAGTTTAATTTGCAGCCAAATATAATTACCTTTTAACCAAAGAGTGGATTTTCTAACAAAATAATTAAATTTTCAACAAAACAGTTGAATTTCACACCTAAACAAATAAGCTTTCAACCAAACAGTCGAAATTTCTACCAAATTTTTTAATTTTCAAAGCAGAAGCAAGAATCCTCTACAAAATAATTAAATTTTTAACCCAGAAAGACGATCATTCAACAAAAGAGTTGAATTTTTAACAAAAGATGATGAATTTGTAACCAAATTGTTGAATTTTCGACAAAACCTAAATAATGTTAATGGAACACGTGAAATTCAAAATTCGATCCATTTTTTATTCTCTTTTTAATTTTTCTCTGAAATAGTTAGTTATAAAAAAATTCAAACAACAGAAAATGTGCAATTTTTTTAGATCTTCAATTTTCGCTTACAGAATATTTTGTGAAAAATAAGGAGAAAATAGGGAAAAACGGGGAATATAGAATAGACTTTTTTGTAGAGCTTAAAAAAATTTAAATGATTTTGTTTTGAATTTGTCGACAATTTAAAATATGGACAGAAATCTCCCTTTATTCACCCTGTTAAAAGTCCTGATTTCAAACAAATATGGGTAAATAATAGTGAAAGGACTTTGAAATAATTATTATATAATTATTTTTTCTCTAATAAGTTGATATAAATCAGTCTTATTGACTTAAAAAAGAAGAAAATTCAATATTTTAGAATTATAGATTTTCAAGATGGTTAACTGATTGTCCTTTAATTAAATTTGTTACCTTATTATGCCCTCTACTAATTAATAATGTTCAACGAAAAAATAATTCTGGAGGCAAAGTCAAATGAACAACGTAATTCATATTAACTACATTTTTTCTCGATATTTCAAAGATTATCTATGTTGAAATTTTGTCTTAAAATTTCGTTAAAAATAGAATTTTGTTTCTTAATCACATGTTTTTAATCGTTTTAAATAAAAAATAATGACAATAAAATTAGAAAAAGTTTAATCTTAAAATTTTAGACGGTGGAAGTGGAAAAGAAACGCGAAGGGGAGGGGTGATATACATACAGATCATTTGGACCTGGATGACCACATTCGTTCAGGTGATCTGAAAGAGTAAACAGTGCAAAATGTTTAATTGATAGAGCAAATTAGAGCATTATTATCATTCTTTAATTAATACTTTAATATATTATTAATTTTTTTCTTCAGTTGAAACAAGAGCTTTATAAAAAGGACGATTTTATATAACATTAAAATTCAAAAATTTAGTCGCATTTATATATTTGAAACATCATAAAAGTTATATTTAAATACTATTTTTATAATAAGGTATAAAAAAAATTGCGAAGCTTTACACAGTGAAGCAAAAAAAGTTTCTGTGTACAAATCAATTTTTAACCTACACTATTCATTGGATTTGGATGTTTTTTTTAAATAAAAGCTTTTTCTAGTTTGAAAAGATTTGTGTGTTTTCATTTATGATAAAAAATTTAAATAATTTTTAACTTAGCAACAAAGTTGACATTTTTTTTTAATTTTCAGAAGTAACATTTTTTTAAAGATTTTCCGATATGTCAAATAAGGTCTTATATTTGTGCTAATACTATCTAGAATTGATTTCCAGTGAAAGAAAATAATTTAAAAAAATAATTTATTATGTTATAAACAAATTAATGAAAAAAAGTTACTTTTCGAAATCGACACTGTTAAGATAATTGTACTCCAGATGTTTGGTATAAAATGTATGAGAAGTTATAAATACAAATAAATTAATTGTTTCGAAAATTAGGTCTCTAGAAAAGAAAATTTTGCTATGGTTTTAAGAATTGAAATAATATTAGCAGTTATTTTTTATGAAAGCAAAATAATTATTTTGTAGGGAAAAAGCTTAAAACTTACGAAAAGTAATTATTTTAACAATAGTTTTTGTAATTGAATTTTTTCTCACCGTCGCTTCTTACCAATTATTTAAAAATGGTTGAATTTTTAACAGATCATAGCTTATTTTTTCGAAGAAAACTTTCACTATAACTTTAATGTTTTTAACTTGATAAACAAGTAAATAATCTTCAAATATAATTATTAGTTCGTGCACATTTTTCTTAAAACCCAATTGTTTAACGATTTCAGCCGTAGAAAAATTTTCTTTTAAGATTAGAAACAATAAAGTTGTGGGAAAATTTTGAACCGAAAATGAAAGAATTAAATTTTTAGATTACTCAATAAGTTTTCAACCAAGAGAAAATGAATTTTTAACAAAATAGTTAAATTTTAATCCAAAGTGATAAATCTTTCATGAAAAATGAATTTTCGACAAACAGTGTAATAGTTGATATTTACACCAAAAAATATTTTTCTTTTGAATCAAAAACAGTTGAAATCTATCCTAAAAAAAAACTTATTTTCAAACCAAAAGGACGAATTTCCAACAAAACTGTTGTGTTTTCAAAACAATAATATGCATTTTTAACCAAATATTTGATATTTCGACGCAAAAATATGAATTTTCTACCTCCCAAGTTTGAGCGTGCCTAGGGCGCGCAACTGTTGGTTCTCGCGCTTCGCGCTCGATAATATGTTACGCGCTCACGTTACGTGCTCGGTCTTTGTACTTCCCCACATTTGTGCACAGATCTGTTAAAACTAAAGGTCAAAGCATCAACAACCGTATTTTGGTGATTGTGAATTCTCTTTTGTTAAAGCTCCTTCGGGTTAAACGAACACATTCTCATCGCGTATCTCGTGCTTCGCAATCGATTTTGTCCAAAATGTGAACTTTTCTACGCTATGTTCAACACTATTATATCAAATGTATATTATATTTATTTCTGTACGTCGGGCAGGTACTGCTTATTCAGATATTGCAAAATAATATACAAATTTCATTTTTCATGATTACTTTAATATTTGCTCCTTATTTTGTACTAATTTTTTTTTTCTATTTTTTCTATTTTTTAATCTATAATTTCAAAAAAAATTTATTATTATTACAATTCATAACATGCATTGGTATTGAAACATTTCGTATTTTCATTGTATTTTCACAATTTTGTTATCAAACATTTTATTGCAACTTGTGTTGTTTTTCCATAAATTTAATTTGTTGATTTTCAATGTTATTTTTTACGATTCAAACAAAAAATACGCATCCGAGTGTAAGGTGGCTCCAGGCAACTTTGTAGACATAATTGAGGCGACAAATTTTATTAAATAAAATGTTATTGTAGCTTGTGTCCTTTTTGCAAAAAGTTAATTTTCTAATTTTAAATATATTTTTGTGACAAGAGTTTATAACAAATTTGTAGATATTTATTGCTTGAAGAACTTTTTTTTTCATTTTTTTCGTCTCTTGTGTCGTTTTCCCCAAAAAAATTTATTATTTTTTTCAATCTTTTTTTTTTCACGATTGAAATAAAATTTACTCTTCCTTTCTAAAGATTATACATAACGAATTTGTAGATCTTTTTTGAGTGAACAACTTTTGTCTATTAATTTTTTTTTTGGTACCTTTTGTCATTTTTCAAAAAATTTATTTATTTTATTTTTAATGTTATTTTTCACGATTAAATCACAAACCACGCATCCTATCAAAAAATGTTGAGTAACAAATTTGTATTTCTTTTTGGGTAAACAACTTTTTTCTAATCGTTTTTTTCGCAGCTTGTGTCGTTTGTCCAAACATAATTATTTTTTTTATTTTTTATTTTGTTTTTCACGAATAAAACAAGAACTGCGCGTCATATCAAAAAGTGATTTATAACAAATTCTTAGATATTTTTTAGATGCATGATTCTTATATTTACATCTTTTTCGTATCTTGCGTATGTTTCACCGCAAAATGGAATTTTTTTATTTTTCTTTATTTTTTGTGCCATCAAAATTTAAATTTTCGATTTTTTAAAATATTCAAAAAGTTGTTATAATAATCTTGTAGGGGGTTCAGAAAGCAACGTTTTTCTGCCCGTCAGTTTTTTTATATTGTGCGTTGTTTACCTTGAAATGTTATTAATGTTCTTTTTATCGAAAAAAGTTATGAATATCAATTGTTTAAACTTCCAAGTTTTACGAAAATCCGTACATAGAATTTTTAAATCTTGAAAAAAATGGTCTCAAAAATTTTGAAAATGCTCTAATTTTTTTAATTTTCATCCAAAATACCCAGTTTTCAGTCAGTTTTAGTCATTTTTCACATAAAGAAAATACCTTCTCATTATTATAAGATTGTAAAAAGATAAATTTTCAAGCAAAAATCAAATAGTTACATTTTCAGTTGAAAAAATAAATTTTAACTTAAAAAACTATTTTTTTAACAAAATAGTTAAATTTTCAAACAACGAAATTACTTTTTCACTAAAGTGATGAATATTCTACAGAAAAAAAAAGAATTTTTAATCAAATAGTTGAATTTCCAACCTAAAAGATTAATTATCTATAAAAAAAGACAAATTTTCATCAAAATATACAAATTTTAACCTAAAAAAATCAAGTTTTAATCAAAAATGGAATAGACAGAATGGTGGGAAAGTAAATTTTCAACCGAAAACAAGCACGAATTTTAAAAAAGTAGTTAAATTTTCAACCAAAGAAATAAATTTGTCCC
>CAKNWT010257332.1:0-17877 GCA_932066315.1 Andricus coriarius
CCCAGTAGAACCGCGGTAAATCACACTTATGGTCACGTCTCACGACCGTGAGGTGGGTGTCATGATGAAATTACGACGACAGGCCAGCGCAATCCTCGTGTCTCTTAAGGACACGAAGAGACCCAAGGATGACAGCTTTCTGCATCCGTCTCGCAAGTGCCTTGGCATATTTTTGGCACGCGGGAATGGCATTAAGGTTACGAACCAGTGATAGTTTCGCACCTCCGAGAGCACCGATCACAAGGACAATTACCTAAACCGAATATTTTGGGTACATTCGTTACAGCAACCTTTTAAGGTCTTGATACCTCTTTTCCTTCTCCTTAGAAGTGATGCCTTAATCGGGCGGAGCTCAGAATTCGATCACGAATATAGTTATTTTCTCGCAGTTTTAGAGAACGATGTCAGGCCTCGAGTGTGCAACGGGGACTGCTGTCCAAAAATCGTAGTTCCAGAAAATTTGGCACTTCTGGTTTTGGCAAATTGACTCTATTTCCCTCTGAGCGTTCGGCAGGGTAGGGTCGCGGTTAACATCGTAAAAACGACAAAGATGGTGATGAAGCACTTTTAAGGCCGAATTCTCTTTGTAGAGATACATCGTTTCCGCGTGGGTGGGACACCCGGATAGTATGTGTGCTAGGTACTCATCGTGTTTATGACGCACTCTGTATCTGTCGTTGAGTACTTCTTGAGATAAAATGCGGTCACGGCATACCAAGGTGGAAATGACACCGTCCTGGCATGCGAAAATGAAACCTTCTGTACCTGAATTAAGCCCTGATGATCTGAGAAAAGCAAAAGTTTGCTCCTTCGACAAGGACTTTTTTTCTACATTTTTGTGAAAGTTTCCGTGCATTTTCTTGTCGAGTAGCTTTTGGCTAAATTTTTCAACCTCTACTTTCTTTACTTCGGTTTTTAGAAGTGAAGAATCTAGATGGAGTAATGGACTTTCCTCACTTCCGATGTTTAAATTCAGGCCAATGGTCTAGGCCGCTTGCTCCGCGGTTTCGTAAAGGAACGCTCCTTTGCCAATCATCTCCTGTTTCCTGAACAGTTTTAAGAGAGGATCTCTGCTATTTGCAATAATGTAAACTGTACTTAAAAAAAATGCGGTTATAAAGATACTAGAGATTCAGAAGTCCGCATCCGCCCTGACGGCGTGAGATGTATAATCGCGGAACGGACAAATTGATATGCAACCTCTTATGAAAATGCATGATCTTACGTGTGGCGATATCGAGGGCCGTAAACTCGTTCTTCGTTCAACGACGGATTTGAAGACCAAATCCGTCAAAGAAGATGCTTGTATCTCCTTCGAAGAGACTCTTTCACTGATGTTACGTCCTGAATGCGGCTTTGAGGCACGCCCAGGTATGTATAGATCTCTCCAGTGTCAAGATCTCTAATAGCATTTATATCTACAAGTTCAGGGTCTTTGGGAACACCAAGAATCTGTCCTTTCTTGAGATGAATTTTGGCACATTTATCCAATCCAAAGTCCATCCCAATCTCTCCTGTGTACTTCGCGAGAATATTTATGGCAGTTTGAAGTTTGCCGTTACATGAGTGACCTTATGCCCGCGATGATTAGTGTCGGCAGAAGTGTGATGCAAAAAAGCAGGGAGCTCGTGGTATCGCCCTGAAAGACGCCCCTCTGGAAGGTGACGTTGTTCGCTGTCACACGATAATTTCCAGATGAGATAATAAGTTTAGTTTTCCAAAGGGGCATTAATCTCTCTATGCATCTCACTGTGTGTGGATGAACCTTCAAGCTTGCCAACAGGCAGATGATAAGTTTATGAGATGTTGAATCGAAAGCTTTCCGGTAGGTAGGCCTGTAATTCTCTGGGTTGGACAAGTTGCCTTTTTTCGGTAGGATTATAGTGCGTTCTAACACCAACCACCAGATGTTGGTGTGTAGAAGTAAACTTCTTCTACCAGAAGTTCTTGATATCATCTAGTCCTGCAGCGGAAAAGTTCCTCGTACCCCTAAGTGCTTTTTGCACCTCTTCGGCAGTGATTGATGGACATTCCTCCTCAGATGTTATGAGGTTGTTGCAAAACTCCTTGAAGCGGATGATATTATCAGTATCTTCTTTCAACTCCAGTGTTTTTGGGACCTTGTATACATCTCTCCAAAAAGTCTCTACCTCGTTGGGCTTGGGTGGATTTTTGACAGAAACAGGGTGATCACTGAAGAGGCGAGATGGGTCAGCGAACAAGCCATAAAGCCTCGGTGAACAGGGATAATGCTGATATCGTAGCAGTCTAGCAAGTCATCGTTGAGTTGATTCGTCCACTCAGTGTGGGCGTTTCGCCGGTTCGTCGTCGTGTTTCCATTTAAATTATTTTCAGCACCTCGAACTCTAGGATGATCGGCATTGTTTGCCGACTCATTGTCGGGTGCTCTTCGTTTTCGATCGTTTTGAACCTCATTTATGCACCGCCGTGCATCTTCTTGTCGAGGAGCTGTTCGCGGACGTTTTTCTCCTGTGTTTTCTTAATCCAGCTTTCAGCAGCCTCCTCCGCTGCTTTGTACATAAACGCCACTTTGCCCACTTTTTCGTGTTTCCTGACCATTTTAAGAAGAGGGTCCATTTGCGACTATATGTGCTGCACCCAGAATAATCCTGTTGTGAAGACATTCAAGATTCAGTACTCCGCGACCACCTTGGCGGCTTGAGATGTAAAGTCGTGGAACAGAAGCTGTGAGGTGCATGCTTTTGTTCATGTGCATAACATGTCGGGACCCGATATCGAGGGATCTGGGCTCGTCTTTTGTCCACGGAACCACTCCAAATCAATAGAGTACTACCGGGACGGCAAGCATGTTCGTCGCAGGTACTTTGTTCCTTGCCGACAGTTCGGAAGACCAAAGCCGTTGGATGAGACGTTTGTATCTGCATCGGAGAGTATGCTTTATAGATGTCAAGACTTGAATGCGGCTCTGTGGCACGTTCAGGTATGCATAGGTCTCTTCAGCGCCAAGGTGTCGTATAGCGCTTCTGTCGACAAGCTCAGGGTCTTCCGGGATGCCATTAGGTTTTCCTTTCTTCAAATAAACCTAGGCGCATTTTTCTAACCGGAACTCCATTCCAATCTCTTGGGTGTACTCTTTGACAATGTCCAGAGCTAGATATAGTTTCTCTTGATTTTTAGCATAGATTTTAAGATCATCTATGTAAAATACATGAGTGACCTTATGCGTTCGATTTCAAGGTTTGCCGCAGAGGTACCCTTCGGAATGGCGAAGTGCGAGAGATAGTGGCAATAATGTGAGGCAAAAGAGGAGAGGGCCCATGGTGTCGCCCTGAAACACACCTCTCTGAAAGGTGACACTGTTAGTGATCACACGATAGTAAATCTGGTCAAAAGCTTTCCGGTAATCAATCCAGGCCATCGGTAGGTAATGCTGATAGAATGCTGCGTCTTTACACACACATCTATCGATGAGCAGGTTCTCCCGACATCCTGCTACGCCTTTCTTTGAGCCGCGTTCTTCGTACATCTTTCGCTACACAGGTCCAAATGTCCGAAAAATCCTATCATTTAAGGTAGCTGTAAAGATCTTATACAGTGTGTTCAGACAAGTTATTGGCCTGTAATTTTTAGGGTCAGCTAAGTTGTCCGCCTTCGCCAGGTGCTGGTGGGTTGATGGAAACTTCTTCCACCAGAAGGTCTTGATACCATCTGGTCCCAGAGCGGAATAGTTCTTCATGCCTCTTAATACGGTTTTCACCTCCTCGGTTTATATATTTAAAAGTTTGGCATAAGGACAACCGCAGGATTTCGCTGGGAGCAGGTGCTAATCTGAAAAATTGCACCCGCTCCCAGCGAAATCGAGGTAAAATTTCAGCTGTAACCACGTCTCACGACCGCGAGAAAGGTGGCTACAGTCTGCGACGAATTTAATACGATGATCCGGCAAAAGTCTCGTGCACCCTGAGGATATGGAGCGACCCAAGGGCGACCGCCTTCTGCATTTTCCCCGCAAGTGTCTTAGCATTTTCTTGACACGCAGGGATGCTCTTCAGGCTATTAACCAGTGAAACCTTGAATCTTCCAAGAGCGCCGATGATCAAGACGATAAGCTTAACGGAATATTCCGGGTATAGCCGTCGCAACTCCCTTATAAGTTCTTTATACCTCTCTTTCTTTTCATTCTCCTTGGCAACAACAACAATTGTCGTGAATATGAAGTTCCAGTATATCCGACACTTCTTATTCTCGACAATTCACTCTATTTCCCTAGGAGCGTTTAGCGGAGCGGTATTTGGGCTGATGCCGTAAGAGTGACAGAGATGGTAATAAAGCACTCTTGTGCCGCATTGTGCCTTTGGATGTAGGTCGTTCCCGCATGAGTTGAACAACCAGATAGTATATGTCCTAGATGCTCCGGGTGTGCATGACACGCTCTGCAGCTATCATCGGGAATGTCTTGGCTCAAAATGTGGCGACGGTATGCTAGAGTGGAAATGACACCGTCTTGACATGCCAAAATAAAACCCTCCGTGCCCGACTTCAATCCGGGTGATTTAAGGAAAGCAAACGTTAGCTCATACGACATCGACAGATCCTCCACATTTCTGTGGAAGATGCCGTGCATCTCCTTCTCGAGGAGTTGTTCGCGGAAGTTTTTCTCCTGTGCTTTCTTAATATCTCTTATAATATACTTAAAAGGTCACTTCATCAGTTTATATGATATACTCATACATACAAAAATGTCTAAATATCGTACATTTTGCGGTCCTAAACGAGGCTCCCCCCTTAAACTCCCATAATGAAAATCCCCACATGGGAAGCCATATGGGAAGCAATCATATGGGGAAATTAGGTCACTAAATGGGACAGAATCCTATGTGGAAATCTATATCAACTCCTTCATCGATGTATGTGTGCGTGGAATCCAAAAGCATTGATGGCATGAACGGCTTCCTGTTTCTGATATGGCGATAAGTGGAAAAATGCTCTTAACTCGAGATTTTTCTTGTGAAAATAATTGTGACTTATGTCTGCCATTCGTTTTGTTTTAGATGACCAGATAATACCTCATATTCATGCTACTTTACGTTTTGACGAGGATGTCGGAGATGAGTGGTTTACAGTATTTTTGATATACAATCTCACAAAAGCTTTTGATGGATTGATAGCGCGAATCTCTGATGCGGACGGTGAATTTTTGTTGATAGAGGCAGCAAATTCTCTGCCATCATGGGCAAATCCTGAAACTTGTCAAATGCGAGTGTTTGTTTTAAACGAATCGATCCATATACTTCCTGATAAACACAAACCTTTGATCGACATCCTGAATATTTTATGCCATAGGCCTAATGCATACAAACTTTCTGAGGAAGTGCAATCAATAATTCGAACAAGAATTAGTGTTTATCCAGAGGAGATAAAATCACGCCTACATAAAGCTAAGGCATATTTGCCTGAGAAAGCAGCTGCCATGTTTCAAGAGGAGACTGGTTTAATAGCACCAGCGATTAGAATGCTTTTTCATTCTGATCCTTTTGAGCGTAAGGTAAATATAACTCAATTATACGATTTGCGATTTCTTTTACACTTTAAAGAGTTTCATCGTGCAAATGAAGCGCAACCGCGTGCAAAAAAAAATTTAATTTGAACTTTGGTGGGATGATTCGGAATTTTGGTTTGCCTCTAATATGGTAACCGAAAAGATGCAAACGAAAATACTGGATGTGCAAATAGTGAAAACGATGATAAAAAGTTTTTAGTGTTAAAAACATATCGGCATGAGTATATTCCTACCTTTTCAACTTGAAATAATTATATCAAGAACAAGAAATAAAAAAAATAGAAATTTATAATGAAATCGAAAAATCACGTACACGTTATTACACTTACACTTCGGTTACATTTCGTTGACGTCTCACAATCATTTTGAGTCCAAAAATAAAAAAATCGTTTAGGCCGTTTATGAGAAAACTTGATTTTTTAAAGAAGGTAATCAACATATTTTCAGGAAAATATGTTGAAAATGAAGTTGTATTGGCTTAAAACATTTAGTTTAGCGTGAAAAAAAAGTTTCTAGCGGCTGAACATCTTGCGACAACTGAAGACTTTTAATAATTCTGAAAAATGCAAGAAAAAGTAGAAAAAATGAGTTATTTGGAAATTTTTCCTCTCTAAACCATCCGAAGTCCCAAGTACCTCTAAAAAAATTATAGTACATACAATTTTCTACAACACTTGAACATAATTGAATGTTCTATCTCTACATTTTTCGGAATTATAGCCTGCGAAAGTCCTTTTTTAGTGATTAATTTGTTTTTAAATAACAATTGTAGGTGTTGGACAATAACTTCTCTCCTATGCATGGCTGGCGAAAATCGACAATAAATAAATAAAAGTAGACTTAATATCTAGTAAATCTAAAAAAGAATCAATGCTCTAGCTCTAATAGAACCGAAGTTCTGGCCCTCTGAATATGATCCTTTTTTATTAAATGTTGTTAAGCATCATTTTTTTAAAGTAGATGACAGATAAAAATGCTCTTATAATGTTCTTTATCTTGTATCTGAAGGAAATTATAACCCAGCTAACTTAATTGTGAACTAAGAGCATTTACTTAATGAGGTTATGAAAATATGATTAACTTTTTAAATTTGTGAAGAAATACATTAATTATAAGAAGCAACGTCTAACGCTAGAATTAAAACAGAATTTGTTTTTATAATAGGATGAAAAAATGTGCTGATTACAAAAGTTGACAACATATCCTATATTTTTACTTACTTCATGGATACGGAATTAAAGTTGTGAAGATAAGAAGGTTGAAAAATTACGGTGTTCATAAAAATTACGAAATCTGTGAAGCAACCAAACTTTACTGCTAAGATTCGATAAATCGGGATTAAGGTTTTAAAAACGCACTTTGAAAATTATCTAGGCACCGGAAGGGGTTTCGCCGTGGCAGCACATTGGTTAAGTCTGGCTTTTCGAAAAAAATACGGATACTGCTGAAAAGTGAGAGTGAAAAACATTAGCAACGACACTTTACACTTCACGTGTAAACGAAGCCGACTGACGCGGGAGGATAGGTGATGGTGCTGATAGCTTGACCGTACTGGATCGTACTATGAAAATGCACCGTCGGAAAAAGTCGCATCTGCATGCTGCTGCCAGCACCTGTCTTGGCGGGAATTTTAAATTTGAATCAAAAATGCAATTTGTGATTTCTTTTTTTTTTTTTTATTGACAAGACCGAATGATTGACGAATGGAATAATATCACTGCAATTTAAATAACTAATTGTCTTAGAATAATAAACGTGTTCTCGGAAGGGGAAAAGTGTACAAGTGATACAAGGATGCCACTGTGAATTCGCTGATGACAATCGTTAATAATTTTGCAATTTTCCGTAAAATTATTTATTGAATTATTTACAAATTTTGTTTTGACAAAAATTATAATTTTAAAACTCGTATAAAATTATAGACTTGTCGTTGTACATATTTGTTGTGTTGGAACGTACAGGAAAAACATGCAAATGGCGCATTATGTAGAATCGTGTAAATAAGGTACAGTATATTGCATTACAAGTGGTAGGCGATGGCCTTTCGTGACAAGTGCAGTGTTTTTAGGACGAGTCGTAGGTAAGGGACTGAAAGTGCTAAATTTGCAAATATAGAAACAACTTTAAATTACAAGGGTTTTAAATTGTACTATTGCAAATTGGAATTGTAGTAATTTCAACAATTAAAAACACAAATATTTTTGGCGAGTGAAGCAGCTTAAAGTAGTTGTGCCGAAAAGTCAGTTCTCTGGAAAAAATAAGTTTTTCTATCATTATTATTATTATTATTTCGTAGGTTGATAACGTAAGAACCCGTGACGCCTGGGTGATTCCGTTGCATCCCCTTGTGAGCCTAAGCGTGACCCCAACACCCTCTCTATATGGCGAGGACTGCAGCCACGCTATTGGCTCATATTTCTGACTCACTGGTGCAGTTACTGCCCGTGAGTTTTAGATGTTTCCTTCGCTCGGTTAGAGTTTAACTTTAACCCTATGAGTGTTTTGGCCTGTCAGCAGCCAATGGCCAATCTTCACTTCTTCTTATGTTCCTCGGTTAGCCAATTGTTGATTTCTTCAGTGACTAACCTACTGAAAATGCCTCCAAGTGATTCGGGTCCAGTGAAGTTTTCTCTTGCTGCTAGTTTTGCTAGCTTGTCCAATATCTCATTGCCTTTGATGCCACTGTGTCCAGGGATCCAAAGTAGAGTCACTCGGTTTTCCGTCGCTAGATTGTTCAATGCCTCAAATCACTCATACTAGTAGCGACGTAGTCGTTGTTCCATTCAGGGCCATTATAGCAGCCCTGCTATCTGAGCAGATACGGATGTTTCTTTTATTGCCATACTCCTGCGCCTTGTAGACACACTGAAGCACGGCCATAATCTCAAATTGTAAGGATATGGCGTAGGACCCCATCGGCATTGTTAAGCCCATTCCACTCCTTCTACGATATACATCGGCTCCTGTTTTCTCCTCGTCCTTGAGCGATCTGTAAACCTGTTGTCCCCATCACTAGGCAGGTGTATCTCATCTTTAACCCATTCCTCCTTCGTGGATAGGCTAACACGATACTACGATGTCGGTTAGGATTCGCACTGCCGTCTAGATCCTTCTGCCGCACAGTGGACCTTTTTTGAAATTCTGGCTCAAAATCGTAGAACTTTGGATCGGAAAGTCCTAGAGGGATACTTTTTTTTCAAATTAAAGAAAAAACCTTTCCGAATATAGAAAAATTATAAAGAAAGTAAAAAAAAAATAAGTTTGACCTCGAAAATCTGAGTTGAAGATGGCATTTTTGGCAAAAAAAATCGTTTATTGAATACTAAAAACGCTTAGATGTTACATTTTATGTGCTATACATGTTTTTATATAGATTTTTGCATGCCTAATCCGAATCTGATGTGTAAATCGTTGTAAGATAAAATCAAAAATGGCGGAGGCAATATGGCAGACTAAAATTGTAAAACAAAACCGATTTGACTAAAATTTGCCAGAAGTTGGGTTTTCAGGTCGCTGATTACAAATCCAAGGTCAAAATTTAAAAATTCAAAATGGCGGATCCAATATGGCAGACTAAAATTGAAAAAGGAACCCGATTTGACTAAAATTAGCTACAAAGGTGTTTTTCGGATCGCTGATTTCAACTCCAGGGTCAAAATTCAAAAATTCAAAATGGCGGATCCAATATGGCGGAAGAACATTGTAAAAGGAAACCGATTTGACAAAAGAATGCTACTCGGGTTTTTTTGGTCTCTTATTTTAAATCCGGGGTCAGGATTAAAAAATTAAAAATAGCGGATCCAATATGGCGGAAACACATTGTAAAAGGAAATCGATTTGACTAAAATTTGCTATAAGGTAGTTTTTCGGGTCGCTCATTTCAAATCCAGATTCAAAATTAAAAAATAAAAAACGGCGGATCCAATATGGCTTTTTTAAATTCTGGAATTTTGACTTTTGATTTCAAATCAGCCACCTGCAAACCCACCGATGGGCTATTTTATGTCAAATAAATTTTGTTCTATAATTGTGGTCCATCATATTGGTACCGCTATTTTTAATTTTTTAATTTTGACCCTGGATTTGAAATCAGCGACCCGAAAAACCCCGTTGTAGCAAATTTGAGTCAAATCCGTTTCCTTTTACAATGTTGGTCCGCCATATTGGATCCGCCATTTTTAATTTTTTAATTCTGACTGGATTTGAAATAAGAGACCCAAAAAAAAACTGGAGTAGCATTCTTTAGTCAAATCGGTTTCCTTTTACAATGTTCTTCCGCCATATTGGATCCGCCATTTTGAACTTTTGAATATTGACCCTGAATTTGAAATCAGCGACTCGAAAAACACTTTCGTGGCAAATTTTAGTCAAATCGGGTTCCTTTTTCAATTTTGGTCCGCCATATTGAATTTTTAAATTTTGACCTTGGATTTGAAATCAGCGACCTGAAAACCCAACTTGTAGCAAATTTTGCTGTGATGCAAGTTAATTTGGGTAATAGTTAGGCCGGGAGCAGTCATTTAGGTCTGCTTCGTCCTTCCTCTGTCCCGAAAGGCTCCTCCTGTCCCTGGCCGGAAACCTTAAAGTTGACCTGTCCAAGGTGGTGGAAGGGCTCGTCTAGGACTCAGAAATTTGCACGACTAGGAGTTGCTTGGAACCTCTCGCTGTTTCTTCTCCCTGAGGCCGATCGTGCCTGACGATTCGCCAGAACGTTGCCCTTAGTGAGAGGTTGAATCTCTCCAACGGCCGAAGGACCACAGACGGGTTTTCTAGCTTACCTGGGAACCACGCGGGAGCCCTCACCATATTTTGGAGCAATTAAACCCCACCTACTTTGAGTTCCGCACCTTCCCAGGTCCTTGTCTCGGCCACTGTATTATGTTTGAGTGAATGAAACTGAAACCTTTGAATGTTTGAACGACTGAGAGAAAGTTCCCAAAATCTTGCAACCTTTTAACTTGGTGTTTCATTAAGCAGGGTAAAACGAGAATCGGCACGTTTTTCTTGAGGCTGTAATCCTCCCTCAATAGACCCTCGGCGTGGTCAGTTTTAGCATTTTGACATTTCTATCACTCGGCTTGCTTGATGAATCATCTCAGGACGAATTCCGAGGTTGTCATTTTTCCAAATTTTGAAATGTACACAGATTTTATTTCTGGCAACACCGGAATCTAGCCTGCTACCTTGCCTGCTCCTCAGCGGAGGGCAGTCTTGAAGTACCCTCGAACGAATTAACGTCTCGCTTGCATTGTACCTCGGATCCTTTTATCTTATTTAACTACTCATTTTATACTAAATTTATGTACCGTAATATATTGATTATTTGAATAAACAAATTAATCGAATGAACTTTTTTTAATGTGCATTTTACCGTGCAAACATTTTATCCTTCGAAAACCGCATGAACGTAGAATCAGTAAATAAATTTGATATTGAACTCTGATTATCGCGTACTTTCATGTGACTAAAAACTCGGTAATTAGCTTCAGTGATTTGTGTGTGTAATCATTTTGGACATGTGTGATCACTTCGGACTGGTGATCAATTTGGACTTGTATTATCACTTGCACTTGTTATTATTTTGGAGTTTAGTTCGAAAATTGTGACGTTGAACGCAGTGAACTTTGTGGTCTCACGGCACTTGTGAGATTATGTGAACTTGAAAATATTTAGTGAGTGGTAATTAACAAAATTACATATGTTCCAGAATAAATTGTGTGTGACGTGTAATTAGTGGTAGTCGAGACTCAGATTCACAAAATTGTGTGTTTCGCATTACTTTGAGCAATTTCTGTGAATTATCTTATTTTTGATTTGAACTTTGAACTTGAAACTGTAAGCTTGCATTCTTACAGTTTTTAATTTGAACTTTTGAAACTATAATTTGTTTTCTCCACATTTGAACTCAAACTTTCACTTAGCTTCAAATGTTGAATCTGATGTGAATTTATAAAAAATCACTGTGATCTGAAGCTGCACTACGTGTCAAGGACTGTGACACGTATTTCAACATTTGGAAGCAGACCTGCAACGATCTACAAACGGTGAGTCTCCATTTCCAATTTTCTCCTTTCCTTAGCTTTCTGTGATATTTTAATTTGAACATGGCATACTCAAAGTGAAATTAGAGAAACTTGAAGTGCAATATGACGCATTTGATATTGTACAAACGGAAATAGAATTACATCCTACAAATTCCAGTGCAGAAGCTTAAGAAAGGGAAGAAGAAACGCGATTTGCCTTCGAGGATAAATATTGTGAATTTGTGGCCTTAGCTAGAGAGTATATACTAGCGAACACTCGTCCAACAAGTATTGACAATTTTGGTCATTTAAATTCATCTTCGAGTCAAGGATCGCGATCACCAATCACGGTCACTAATGATACGGGATATAGTTTGCCAAAAATGCCGCTACCGACTTTCGACGGCTCTTTCGAACATTGGATCAAGTTTCGGGATTCTTTTAAAGCAATTGTCCATGAAAGGGAAATTCCAAAAATTAATAAATACCACTACTTAAATCAGGCATTAAAAGGAGATACAGCTAGAGTGATTCAGTCTTTAGGGATTTCGGAAGAAAATTACGAGATTGCATGGAAATGCTTAACTGATCGGCACGAGGACTCAAATGCCCTTATTCACAATCATATACGCCCACTTTGTGAACTTGAACTTGTGTCTAAGTAATCTTTTTTGGAATTGCGACAATTTATCAGTGACGTAAATAATAGTTTGCGTGCATTAAAGCCATTAGGACAACCCACTGATAAATTGGGATAATTTAGTAGTGTACTTGATGAGCAAAAAACTAGATTCGAACACTAGACGTGAATGGGACAAGAAACAAACTAAGTTAAAGGAAATTCCTAATTTGCAAAATTTGTTAGATTTCTTAGAGACTCAAATTAAATTTCTGCATCGAGCACATATCGAAAAGCAATCCTTACCCGCGAACTCTCAGGGTAAAAGGAACGGACCCAATCACAGAAAAATCGCCGTGTATAATATGCACAAAACCCCATGCTATTTTTGAATGTTATGAATTTAAAAAGCTTTCGGTGAAAGTCGAGTTCAGATAGTTAGGAAATATCATTTGTGTTTCAATTGTCTCTTTTCTGGCCATGGAAATAAGAATTGTCAGTCAGGAACCTGTAGGAAATGCTCTAGGTAACATCATACCTTATTACACATGGAATGGGACTCTCGAACCCCGAAAAACGAACAAGGACAACAATCGCCTCTTGAAAATAAAACCTCCCATACCCTCTCAATTTCTCTCGTAGTAGGATCATTCCAACAAACGGACGATGATGAAGACTTGTACGTCATACTATCGACAGCAATCGTTGATATCAAAGATCGGAAAGGAAATTTTCATGAGTGTAGAGTTTTATTAGATACGGGATCACAACCACATTTAATAACGCAGGATTTGTGCCGTAAACTACAGTTACCAGTGTCAACGGTCGACATGACAGTTTCGGGAGTAGCACAAGTTGCAGTTAATTTAACCAGGCGAGCGAATGCAGATATTAAATCGAAATTCGGACAAGTTCGAAACTAAGCTGCGCTGCCTAGACACTTGCGCATAACTCAGTACGTTCCCATCGCACCACGGGATTTAGAGAATGTTCAAATACCTAATCACATTCAACTCGCCGATCCAACAATCAAAAATCCGCGTGACGACCTACTAATCGGTGCTGGCCTTTTTTGGGATTTATTGTGCGTCGGACAGATAAGACTTCGCCCAGAAGGTTTATTGCTTCAAAAGACATTGTTAGGGTGGGTTTTAGCAGGAAATCTGAATCTTTCAAAATATTTGAAAGATAGTAAGACTGCGTGTCACCATCTGATAACGAACCAGCAGTTACATAACCAGGTTGAGAGACTATGGGAAATAGATCAGATTAAGGGCATGTGATACTTCAATCGGGTTCAGTTCCCCCGGGTTTTTGTCCACAAAACTTAAAATTTGTAAAAACTGAATTCGGAGATGCTATAAAATAGAATAACGGACGTCCCCGAACTCTTTTTTTAAAGGATAATAGCAAAAAAATATATATTCTGCTAAATAAAATTTTTCTGTGTATGCACTATTTGGGGGTTAGGATCGGTTGTCAAGTCTCTGTCATTCCGATTGCCTACAAACAAGCTTAGTTCCGGGACATTAGTTACTATGTTTTATTACTTGTCCTAAGTTTTCGACCAAAAATATTGTGTAGTTTGGAAGTAAAGCTGCGGGGAGAATTGTAACACACATAACCTCAAAATACACACATATTAATCAAATTTAGCAAAATGAAACTTTTTAAAATTATTCCACAACAGAAGAGTTCAGGGACGTCCGTTAGCATGTTCGCTATCATTCCCCAAATTTTTAAGGCAAAATCTTTATTATTGTAGAAAAAAAGCCGGGGGAACCTAACACTGCTAAAGTCGATCATTGTTTATGTATTACATGCCCTTAACTCTAATAAAGGCACAAGGGATCTCGACGTAGATAATGTTTGTGAGCAGCACTTCAAGGCGACAACGAAACGTGCGTCGGACGGACGATTCGTGGCCAACGTCCCTTATTTCGAAACAGTCATTGACCTCGGAGATTCCTTCGAAATCGCGAAAAAACGTTTTCACTCCGTAGAGCGCAAATTAGAGAGAGACTCGCAACTCAAAAAGGGATACCAGGAATTCATGAATGAGTACGAAGCCTCGGGTGACATGACGGAAGTGTCTTCAGACAAAATTAAGTCTGACTTTCCGACATACTATCTTCCTCACCACGCTGTCATGAAGCCCGACAGCACGACGACCAAGATTCGTGTGTTTTTCGATGGATCTTCAAAGACTTCTTCTGTATTATCACTAAATGAGGTTCAGCACGTAGATGTACCGCTGTATTTATGTCGATGAGGAGCAAAGACGACGGCAGCGAATTCTGTGGCGAACGGACAGCTCTCAACCTTTGAAAATCTACGAATTAAATACTGTGACATACGGAACGGCTGCAGCACCTTATCTAGCTACGCGCTGCCTTCGGCAGCTTGGAGAGGAAAATAAGGAACAACATTCAACTGCGAGTAAAGTCATAATTTCGGATTTCTATGTGGATGATCTTTTGACAGGTGCAGACTCTCTCGACGAAGCACGAGCGCTCAAGGATGAGCTTACGTCGATTTTGGAACCAGCCGGCCTCTCATTAAGAAAATGGGCATCGAATGATGAGAGAGTATTTAATTCAGATATCTCAATGAATGAAGATCGAGCAATTCAAGGAGATGAGGACCCAAAAACTTTAGGGTTGTTGTGGAATTTGTATACTGATCAACTTAAGTACTCTGTAAAAATTCCTGAGCAACAAAAGGTGACAAAAAGGACAATTTTATCCCTCATTTCATAAATATTTGATCCACTCGGGCTCATTGGTCCCGCGACCATAAGAGCAAAAATTATTCTTCAGAAACTTTAGGAGATTAAATTAGATTGGAATGAGTCTTTGCCACCAAATTTGCACACTGAGTGGATTAAATTTAGGACTCAACTGGATAGCCTGAATGAAGTAAGTGTCCCACGATTCATTTTGGGAATAAGCCGAATGCAATAGAATTTCATGGATTCTGTGACGCTTCCGAAAAGGCGTACGGTGCATCAATTTATGTCCGCTCAATAAATAAGCACGGGAACGTCGTAGTAAATCTTTTGTGTGCAAAGTCGAGAGTAACCCCATTAAAAACGCTCAGTATACCACATTTCGAACTCTGTGGTGCTCTTTTGCGTTCGCAACTCTCGCACAAGGCTACTTCCTCAATGGATATGAAATTTGATCGGACATTCTTCTGGTGTGATTCAACAATTACGTTAGCATGGATTCAAGGATCTCCGCTCAGATGGGAAATTTTTATTGTCAACAGGGTCGCAAAAATTTAAGATCTCACGAAGGAAGGACTTTCGAATCACGTGTCATCTCTGGACAACCCTGCAGACATCATTTCAAGAGGGATTGCACCAGCTGAATTGAAGACATCTGAACTGTGGTGGCATGGACCAGAATGGTTATCAAAAAGTTCACACGAATGGCCCATCCCACCCGTTTTGGACATAGACAATGTACCCGGAAGGAAAAAATGTACTTCGAATCAAGGTACTGTCGAGAAGAAAGAACCTAGCATTTTTGAACGATTCTCTTCTTTCACGTCATTGACCAGGGTTCTTTCTTATATTTATCGGGTCAGAGATAATAAAGCTAGGCGGACAACGGATTTTAAAGTAGGATTTTTAGAGCCGCGAGAAATTTTAGCTACAAGAAATCGACTCATAAGAGTAGTCCAAGCAGAATCTTTCAAGGATGAGATTCTTTGCCTCGAACGCAACAAGGAAATCGCAAAGTCGAGTAGGCTTAAATTACTTAACCCATTTCTCGACGATTCAGGGCTGCTCAGAGTGGGCGGTAGATTCAACCACGCACCGATTCCCCATTACCAAAAACATCCGATCATTTTGCCTTCGGATCATTTGGTAACGCGATTGATAATAAATGACGAACACATTCGACTAATGCACGCCGGGTGTCAATCTGTGATCGCATCCCTACGTACGCGATACTGGCCGTTATCATGCAAGAATACGGTCAAGAACGTGCTTCGAAAATGCATACGCTGCTTTCGAGTCAAACCAGTAGGCACTCAATATATCATGGGAAGTCTACCTGCTGCACGAGTCACACCTTCTCGTCCCTTTAATACTTCTGGTGTCGACTATGCAGGTCCGTATTATGTGAAGGACAGAACTCGTACTCGGACAACGACAACGGCCTATCTATGCATCTTTGTGTGTTTTGCAACAAAGGCAGTTCACCTGGAATTAGCGGTAGATTTGACGACAGAAGCATTTTTAAGTTGCTTGCAGCGTTTCGTATCTCGACGAGGTCGTCCTCAAGACATGTACTCGGACCACGTAACAAATTTCGTCGGTGCGAAAAATGAGCTTAACGATCTAGCAAGAACATCAAAACGCGGGTAACCAATTTCCTGTCACGTGAAGGAATAAATTGGCATTTTATTCCTGCCCATGCTCCACACTTTGGTGGATTATGGGAAAGTGCTGTAAAATCAGTGAAACATCATTTGAAGCGACTCATTGGTGAATCTAAACTCACTTTCGCAGAGTTATTACTGTGTTGACTCAAGTTGAAGCCTGTTTAAATTCCCGTCCTCTATCTCCTTTATCCGATGACCCCAATGACATTGCGCCTCTAACTCCTGCACATTTCCTTATTGGAGACTCACTGGTTGCGTTACCGCAACCAGATTTGCGCCACCTTCCTGTGCAGCGTTTAAACCGGTACCAGCATCTACAGCAAATGGTCCAGCACTTCTGGAACCGCTGGCAAAAGGAATATTTATACCAGCTACAGCAATGGTACAAATGGTCCCGCAATGATTTTGATCCTATTAAATTAGGATCCTTGGTTCTTCTGAAAGAGGATAACCTTTCTCTCCTCAAACGGCAGCTTGGACGTGTCACTGAGCTACATCCAGGCAAGGACAACGTGATTTGTGTCGCTACTGTTCGAATTGGTGGTTCTAGCTTAGAGCGACCTGTCTTAAGACTATGTGTCTTGCCTATCGACGATCCTGTTATCAATGATTAATATTTTAGTAGCCATCATATATATGTTTTATAAATTTAAATTTGCATCTTTATTTCATTTTATATAAGTTGTCTATATGTACTGCATTTTACTCGTAATTGCATTCTTTGATTGCATTTATGTTTGTTTAGAAAGGAGACCTTTCAAAGTGGGCGAAATGTTTGAGTGAATGCATACTGCTGTATAATTTTCTAAACTGAAACCTTTAAATGTTTGAACGACTGAGAGAAAGTACCCAAAATCTTGCAACCTTTTAACTTGGTGTTTCATTAAGTAGAGTAAAACGAGAATCGGCACGTTTATCTTGAGGCTGTAATCCTCCCTCAATAGACCCTTAAAGCGGTCAGTTTTAGCATTTTGAAATTTCTATCACTCGGCCTGCTTGATGAATCATCTCAGGACAAATTCCGAGGTTGCCAATTTTCCAAATTTTGAAATGTACATAGATTTTATTTCTGGCAACACCGGAATCTAGCCTGCTACCTTGCCTGCTCCTCAGTGGAATGCACTTTTTTTAATATGCATTTTACCGTGCAAACAGTATTACGTAGCCGAGCTTTAGCCGCTGGGTCGACTGCGACCGGTTAGTCCTCTGGACAGCTATCAGTCCAGCCCCCGACGACTCTCTGTTCGCCGGCTGCGCTGGGCTGTCTTGTGCCTCCTCATAGGCTTCCCCCCCCCCCC
>CAKNWT010257335.1:0-24770 GCA_932066315.1 Andricus coriarius
TTTGCTGAAGAGGGCTCGTTCCTGCAGCCCCATTATGTATTGGTGTGGAAACACCAACTATACTGTTGTCGCTTAGTATGCTACTTTCACTGTTCTCATCCAGTACCTCGGTCTTCAAGTTGTCCGGAAGGATCATTTGCAGGTTGGAAGAAGACCTCCGGCTTATCAGCTGATTCGCAACCAATGGTGGTGGCATCATCACATCCGCAGCGGAATTCTGACAGTTCGACCCCGGCGAGGCCCACAGCATCACTGGTGTTACTTGTGGCGTAGTGGGTGGTGGACTGGGATCACTTTTTAGAATTTCCGACTGCGACGGCTGTGGCGATTGCTGCTGTGATGGCTGTTGAATCGCTGTTAAAAAACCGGAAGCTCCTGCGGCAGCTTGCGACATTAGAGCTACAATTAAAAGATCGTTTCAATCTGCTGCAGCACTCTTGTACCGCTCGAAAAGGTGTTTAGACTCACTGTTTGTGGGGACACTGGATGCGAGATTGGATGGTGTGGAAGAGCTCGACAAGCCTGTGTCGTTGGGCTGTGTATGCGGTGGACTTGATATTTCGACTTTTCCCACTGAAGGCTCGGGAGGAGTTGAAACTGACGTGTACAGAAAGGTGTGTGGTTCGCTCGTCTTTCCAGAAGACACAGCAAATAGTTTTACACTGATAGTCTCCGTCGGCGCTAGGTCCTGGCGCCTATATGCGGGAACTACGCACACCAGATGAGTCTGTTGAAGAAACTCCTTGTCGGGAAGTACTGCGCACTCCCAATGGGGCTCCATGCTACTCGAGGGGTCTTCGTTGTCAAGCTGAAAGACTATGCGTGTATCTTTAAGGAAATTTTTACCGAGGATGAAAAGCTCCAAACCTCCTGTCGTCGGACAAGATGTGAGAGACTTTTTGCAGATCTCAGGGATACCTGGCGGTTGTGCTGCGCAAGAAAATTAGAAAATTATTTAAAATACTTTTCTTAAACAATCATTGATTCTCAGCATGGCTGCTAAAATGCACGACAAAAATTTCCGGCAATTTTTCGCCTATTTCCCGGGTTAAAAACATTTTTCTCAGTCATTAACGTTAAAACGTTCAAGCTTTAAAGCTGAAATTTTTATAATTAAAAGTATTCAAAACTTTCATACAAATTAAAGAAATCAAGATACAACTCTACTGAATTCGAAACCTTTCAAATAAAAACCTGAAACATTTAAAATTCAGCAATTTTAAGCTCGAACGTTTCATAATTTATAAATATATATATATATGAAATGGTAGCCTTCTAATTTGAATAGGTTCAGTGTTCTTCAATTTTAAATTTTAGGTCTTCGAAGTAAATCCATTTAAAAATTATAAACATATTTAAAACTGCACAATATGAAAATTTTATAAATTGAGCACTTCAAACCCAAAATTTCCAGCATTTTAAATTGGCAAGATTATTGAAAATGGCACAAAACCTTCATTATTCTGGTTAAAAAATATTACGATTTTTTTCACAAAAAAAAGACTACGACTATGCTAAATGTGTGGATTGGAAAAGGAGAAAGAGAATCTCGACGTCACAAAATCTGCACTTACAAATTTTTTAATTCGTAAATAAGCGATTAGAAATTAAGACTGAAAATGCGAACTTTTTAACTAAAGGACTTTAGAATTACGTATTTTCAACTAAATGATTTTTTATTTAAAAACTGTATAGACTTGACGTTTCAAGCTAAAATAATTCCAAATCGAACTCATAAATAGCATAATTTCCTAGGATATCAAGTTACTGACATTGAAGTATATAACTGGAAGGAACTTTCTACTAAAAATAGTTTACATTTCCGTTCAAAAATTAAATTCACTGTCCTCGAGGGGTTGAAAACTTGATCGAAGAGAGTGTAATAAGGTGGTCCAAAAAACATCACGTTTTGAATTTCCGAAATGTTTATGCACCATTGGATTCCTATCTAAAAGCCTTTCACGATTTTAGACCATAAAGCTATTAAAGGTGGGTTTCAGATTAGTATCCAGAAGATAAACTTGGCAAGAAGTGCGTGCCTTAACATTAACTAAAAATTCTAAAACAAAAAAAAACTATGCTATTTTTCCCCCAATAGGAATGCATTGGTGCATAAATATTTCGGAAATTCGAAACCTGACATAATTGTTTGATTAATTGTCACACTCACTGCAGACTATGGGCTGAGAACAGACTTGTAAGGTCTCCGTACTTCCATCGGGATGAGTGATAATCGTGCGGAAAACCATACGACAACGAGTGGACTTCTTTTTACTACGTCCTTGTAGAACACCAGCCTCTTGAGGAAACCTGTGCTCGACGTCGACGTTTCTTTCTTTGAGTATACCAACGCAGTCGCACGTAACGAGCATATCTTTTGCAGGGTCCATGTCCACTTCTATCACTATCGTACCATCAACCTTCCTTTCAACGCAGGGTGTCGAGTTTTTCCCACTCACACGACATGCCTGGTAAAACATGTGCGGCGCCACACGACCTAGGTCGGTACCGATGAATACCTGAAGCGTGGCGGATTTGTCGTAGCCCACAAGGCGGACGATCGGGAACCCATTTCCGGTTCGATCCTTCACTGCTCCACGAGATCCTTCAGTCTGGTACCGCGCTCTGTGTTGCTGCTCTGGTTGGCAGATTATTTGAAGCTGTGTCTTCCCATCTCTGGATACACTACCTGCACAAAATAAACGAGCAAAATATTAAAGATTCATGATTATATTTGAAATCGGAAGCTTCCATTTCTCAAACTCACGTTCAAAATAAAACATGAATCAATTTTTATACCATAAACTTTATTATATGACTGATTACATATAATCTGTTATTACATTTTTAAATACCCAGGTGAAAAAGTTATATATACAGTAAACTTCCGAATATTTTAAGGTCCTTGACATGTACCCGACCAAATATTTTAAAGCTGGAGGGGCCCCACCCTTACCGCGATTCGGTAGTTTATTTTTATCCACGACGCTCATTGGCTGCCCCGTTCTTGTATCGATGCGCCGCCTGTGACTACTTTTTCAAGTAAAAAGCGCGGATGATTTGAAATCAGTAATAAATACTATCAATAATAATGCAAATAAACACACCCGATTTTCCAAGAACTGCTGGCCCATGCAGTTTCTCAGCGCGTAGGGCGAGAAACGGTTGCCGCGTGCACGAATTCTCTGTCGAGTACATATATTGGGCAATATTATGGAAACGGTTCAGGCGAGTGGATATCCCGCTTATTATTGCGCAGTTGAAAAAGTAGCCGTCTGTTAGTCTGCATGCGTGCAATCAGTGTTTTTCAAGTGGCTTTCAAATGTTTTTGTTGGCGTACGACAATTTGCCAACTAACAATCAATATTCTAGAATCAAAAAACGACGCAAATATTTCGCGGCATAGTGTGTTTTGTGGCATTACGTCGATAGGTGGAAATGTCAGCCGTCAGGGAGGTTAGTACATGGTACTGCAACTGCATACGACTTTTTGGAGAAAATCTCCGAAACGTAAAGGTACGTTATAAGGGTTTCGATAGTAATATTTTTCAAGTGTTTTAAGTGTTTCGCAAAATACAATAAACTATACGAAATTTGAGGTGAGAGTACCAATGACGTGAAAAAATACTCAGTTTGAACCAACGAGGGCGCTCTTCGGGCCTCTTTTTGTTTATTGGTCATTCACTGACGCGGATGAGAGTGTACAGGGACCTTGGTGGGAGATAACGAAACTGCGCAATTTAAAATAAGTGCGTGTAGGGGGTTTAAAATATGTGATATTCAAAATAAGTGCGTGTAGGGGGTTTAAAATATGTGATCTTTAAAATAAGCGGTCTTTAAAATATTCGGAAGTTTACTGTAGTTTATATATAGTAGTCAAGACAATGATATTTTGTATTTGTTTTATAAATTTTTCTGTATAAAACAAATGAAAAATATCAGTGTTTTGTCCACTATATAGGGTGTCCCAAACTCAAGTGTCCGGACTTACACGGCGGTATAAAAATAAAAAAATAAAATCTTGAATCACTTTTTCAAAAATCACTTGAAGTTTTAGTTTTTGAGTTATAAAATATTTAAGCTGGACCAATCATGAGCGCCGTATAAACAGTCATGAATGCGTGAGTGGGAGTCCAACGTAGTTGAGTGACCGGTGTTCTCCCGTCGCTAACCCCTCCTCGTCGCTCGTTTAAATAACATTGCGTTGGACTCCTGCTCACGTACGCGCGTATGTTGATACCGCGCTCCTGATTGGCCCAGCCTAAATATTTTATAACTAAAAACCTAAAACTTTATCTGATTTTTGGAGAAGGAATTTCCGATTTATTTATTTTTTAATTTTATACAGTTATATAAGTCCGGACACTTGAGTCTGGGACACCCTGTATATAAACTATACATACATTTTTCACCTGGGATAAAACTTATCATCGTAGAATAAAATAATTTGTTAAAAATGCAAGCACTATATCTTCATGCCAGTGTCCTCGAAAAAGGGTTTCGTCGGCTACGGAAATACTCTGGTTTTAATATTTTATCAACACTGATAATGAAAACAAAATACTGTAACACATCGAATTGGCTTTTTATCTCAATTCTACCTGCCAAGAGCTTACATTTGTGCCTTTCCGAACCAAATCGAACTCAAAGAAAAGCTTCCAGCATATTAGTCTACAAACCAAAATTTCCTCACTTTTATTATATCTTAACCACTAATATAAAAAAAGAACAATATAACTTACGAATCGACTATCACGAATAGAGAAGTCTTCAGAAAGAATTCCGAATAAAGAGAGGCTAAATCCCGGTTTCACTGTATATATTTTTTTCTAAACAAGGAGAAATCACGAATATTTACCGGGAGAACCAGGAGAAAGCCGAGAGACAAAAATTTAAAATACAGTGGCCACCCTGAAATAGTATATCAGCTTATGACAAATGGCTCGTCTTGGGAAACCGGTTTTCTTAAGATGGGCTACTTTCAAAAATCATTAAAATTATTTTATATAATAGTTGATACTGATCAATTTCATTTTCAGTACATTTTTTAAACATTTATGTACCTTAAGCAGTAGAAAAGGTAAAAAGTAGAAATTTATAAAAAGTTATAAACCTACAAATATTATTTACCTGAGAACAAGAATTAATTTATATAAAGCAAAAAAGCATATATTTCAAGGAATTTCGTATTGGCGATCCAGGGTGGGAAGGTAAGATCACTCGACTTGGTGGTGTAATATTTCTGTGAGGATTTTATATATCGTTCACATGAATACCGCGGCTATGGGAACCGGACTGGGGTAGAGGTCGTTAGCCAATCTTTGAAAGAATTAATGATAAATCATCTGGCAGCATGTTGAATGCTGAAATAAATTTGTCGCCGCTTTTTCTTGACATAGTTGAGGAGGAGGATGTACACTAAATTGTAAAAAGGTTCAACTCAATTTGAGTGGATTGTCTGCGAGAGGGATTTGATTGGTGGGTTATTCATGATTCAAAACAGCTTTTACCTGCAGCATTTAACCAACGCAGGGCCTGCCTTAGGAATCACGCATATCCTACGTCTTTTACATTATGTTTATAAACAACGCAAAATAAAAATTAATAAAAAACACGTAACAATTTTGAAAGCTAAGAAAATTATTTGTATGAAATAACAGCTACTAAAAGTTTTAAATCACCACAACCCATTGAATTACGACTGAAAAAATTAGTAGAAATTTATAATCAACAGTTAGTCACTTTCTACGCGAGTCTGTTTTTAATCCGATTTCCGTAAGTGGACGCACGCTTGTAAATTACACCTATGACCACGCTTCACGACCACGAGATGGGTGACCACTTGGTACTATGGAATCACAATGACAGTCCAGCGAAACCCTCGTGTATCTTGCGGACATGGTGCGACCTGAGAATGATAGCTCTCTGAATCCATCTCGCAAGCACCACGGCATTTCGCCGAAAGCAGGTGCCAATCCTGAAAATGACAGTCGCTGCCAGAGAAATAGCGGAGCAGTTTAAGCTGTAACATCTTCTCACGATCGTGAGATAGATGGTTTCGGCGTGCCGCATTGTGTCTTTGGACGGTTAATGGTTCTCGCCTCCCACTAGTATGTGTCCTAGGTGTTCAGTAGAGTGGCTCTTATTTATTCTTGGCAAAAAATGTTTTGCGATTTTTTTAGCACCAGCCCTCAGTTTAGTTTCATTTCACATATAAATAATTGGTGTAAAATTTGAGCTTAATCGGATTAAGTGGAAGGGTGCTTCTGGATCCTTAAAATTGAAAAAAACCATATAAATAATAAACAAATTATATGTTTATCTTGCAAAATATTAATTATATGCAAAAAAGCCTCATACAAAAGTTGCAGATCTATTCAAAATGCACATGATATTGTATACAACTTTTCCTTGTATGATTCACTGTTTTTCAGAAAAATTCAAAAAAGTATGCCACGAATGAAGCTACACCAAGTACTCTAGTAGAGCATAGACTAGGCTAGGGGGCTTCCATAAAGCACTAGCACTTTTAGTCTATCTGTGTTCTCTGTTTCCTGACAGTTCTTTTTCAAGCGTTACCTGGTTTGTGGCTACCTGGCAAGAAGGTACCATACTTAATGTAGTACTGTAGTATAGTAATAATATAGTAGTAGTAGTGAGAAGGTGTTTTTCTAAATTCTAAAGGACCCATGATTCAAGGCGACAGTCAAACACTTAACCACATATCTGACGCAGTTCTCTCTTTGATATCGGACTAGTTAAAAAAAAATCTCATCTCACAATGTCCTCTGCCCGTCTGTTACGTAAGGAAATTTATTTACTTGGATATTACTGGCATGAAATAACTGGAAATAAATTACCATCAAATAAAGACGTGTAAAGTGTATTATTTTTCAATCCTCGTGTGGTGAAGTTAATTTTACGCGAAAGTGCCACAGTAGCAATGCAAGAAACTGTTGTTTTTTGGGAAAAAGAACGAATTCCAACTTAGGAAATGGAAAACTGCAACCCAAAATTAGAATCTTCATACAAAAAATGGTGACAACCACAAAAACAAGCTGTGAGAAAATCGGAGGCTCATAAGAAAAAAGAAGAAAATTTCAAATCGACGATCGAGGATCTTTTCGATATTGCACGTGCTAACGTATTGGAATATATTACTATAGAAGAAGATAAGTAGTTTTTAAATAAGCAAAGGTTAAAAAGTCGACAAGGGTTGATGTTTGGAATCGATTATAAGAAAATTATAAGAGAAAGAAAAGTTACAGAACGAGAACAGTTTAGAGTTGATGAGAAAAGAACAATTAAGTGAGCAATGTATAAAAAAACTTTCAATCATATAATATTCCTAAATTTTGCACAATTCAAGTTGAATTTATTTTGCATCGCTGAATCTCTTCTTTTTATTTTTAAGATGAGTTGGACAACTAGATAGTATGTGTACCAGGTACTCGAAGTGTGCATGACAAGCTCTGCAGCTATCATCGGAAATGTCTTAGCTTAAAATGTGGCGACGGTATGCTAGAGTTGAAATGACACCATCTTAACACGTCAAAATGAAACCCTCCATGCCCGATTTCAATCCGGGTGATTTGAGGAAAGCAAAAATTAGTTCATACAACATCGACTGATCCTTCTCACTTCTGTGGAAGATGATGTGCATCCTCTTGTCGAGGAGCTGTTCACAGAAGTTTTTCTCCTGTGCTTTCTTGATTACGGCCTTCAAGAGTGAGTACTCGAGATGGATAATGTTTGATGTATTTGACTCACCCCTGATATTGAAATCATTTGCGACTATATGTGCTGTATCCAGAATAATCCTGTTGTGAAGACATTCAAGATTAAGTATTCCGCGACCGCCTTGGCGGCGTGAGATGTAAAGTTGCGGAATAGACGACTTAAGGTGCATGCTTTTGCTCATGAGCATAACTTTTCGTGACCCGATATCGACGGATCTGAGCTCGTCCTTCGTCCATGTAACCACTCCAAATGAATAGAGTACTACCGGAACGATATGCATGTTCGCTGCAGTTACTTTGTTCCTCACCGACAGTTCGGAGGACCAAACCTGTCAGATAAGACGTGTTGTATTTACATCGGAGAGCATTCTTAATCGATGTTGGGTCCTGGATGCTTTGTGGCACGCCCAGGTATGTATAGGTCTCTCCAGCGTCAAGATGTCGTATAGCGCTACTATCGACGAGATTAGGGTCTGCGGGGATGCCATTAAGTTCCTCGCTTCAAATTAACCTTGGCGCATTTTCTAACCCAAACTCCATTCCAATCTCTTGAGTGTACTCTTTGACAATCTTTAGAGCTAGATTTAGTTGCTCTTTATTTTTAGCATAGATCTTGAGATCATCCATGTAAAATACTTGAGTGACCTTTTACTTCCGATTTCCAGTTTTTCCGCAGAATTACCCTTGGAAATGGCGAAGTGCAAGAGATAGTGGCAATAATGTGAGGCAAAAGAGGAGAGGGTTTACGGTGTTGCCCTGAAAGACACCCCTCTGAAAGGTGACACTGTTAGTTGTCACACGATGTTTTCCCGATGAGATAGTAAATCTGTTTTTCCAAAGCGGCATCAATCTCTCTATGCACCTCACGATGTGTGTATGATCCTTTAAGCTTTTCAACAGACAGATGGTAAGTCTAGGGGAGGTTAAAACAGAAGCTATCCGGTAGTTAATCCAGGCCATTGATAGGTAGCGCTGGTATGATGCTGCGTCTTTGCAGACACATCTATCGATGAACAGGTTCTCCCGACATACTGCTACGCCTTTCTTTGAGCCGCGTTGTTCATACATCTCTCGCCACACAGGTCCGATTTTCTGAACAATCCTATCATTTAAGGTAGCTGTGAAGATCTTATACAGCATGTTCAGAAAAGTTACTGGCCTGTAATTCTTTGAGTCAGACAAGTTGCCTATCTTCGGGAGGAGCACTGTGCATCCTTCCCCCGAACACCCCGGAATAGGCTCTTCCGACTTTAGATATGAGGTGAAAATGCGGACCAGATGTTGGTGGGTTGAAGGGAACTTCTTCCACTAGAAGTTCTTGATACCATCTGGTCCAGGAGCGGAATAGTTCTTCATGCCTGTCAATACTTTGTTCACCTCCGCGGTATTGATGGGTGGGCAATCCTCCTCAGGTGTTATGAGGGCACTGCGCAGCTCCTTGAAGCTATTTATGTTCTTAGAGTTTTCTTTCAGTGAGTGCTGGACTTCCTAGACTTCTCTTAACATGCCTCGACCTCCTCTGGCTCTGGTTTGGTGTTATAATTGTTGTTCCCACGAGCAGCTAGGGAAACGGATAAGGCTGCATACTCTGAGAGGTCGCCCGGTATTTTTCAGTCACCGTTTCATTCACCTCACTCAGGTGCCATTTATCTTTCGGCACGATTGTTATGCCTCCGCTTAAGGGTTCAGGGTGGCCACTATTTTTAAATTTTCGTCTCCCGGCTTTCTCTCGGTTCTCCCGGTAAATATTCGTGATTTCTCCCGGTTGAAAAAAAATTTAATCTCTTTGCGAATCCCACAGTTTTTTTACATATATGATCAATTGCGGTAGCCCATAAGCATCAGCAAACCTTTTTGATAAGAAAATATTTGTGTCTAATAAAGGAAAATACAGAGGTGCATTTTATTACACACTAGCAGTAAGTGCAGGCGAGCAAATCACACGTTTACGTCTCTGGATTTTTATTTCCTAGCATAAAAAATATGTAAATTTAAAAATTCATTATTAACCCAAATTTCTCATATTATGTTTTTAATATTTTGGAAACAATAATTAATAATTTCGAATTGAAAGCGTCTGAAATTAAAAATATATATATTGAACGATTTCGGACAATTTTATTAGAAAAAGGAGTAAAATTGTATTGAAGAATCACGAAATCAAATGATTTCAGATAAAAATTTCGAAAGTAGAACAAAGTCAAAACGTTAAAAATTTAATATTTTATGATTCGAATGTTGGAAATAGGGTCACTTAAAATTCAGAGGAATTGAAATTGTATTACTTACAAATAAAGGCGTTCAAATTAAATAATTAAAAATTGAAAACTTTTGAATTTGAATAATTTGAAATTCAAAGCGAATAAAATAAAAAAATTTAATATTAAAACTAAATTGAATCTTTCAAAGACAAAGCTTCTAAAATTCTAAATTTTTAAATTGTTATTACATAACAAAGTTACAATTTAACATTAAAGGTGATTCGACAAATTTTTCTACAATCCGAAAATAAATTAAATTATTCGAAAAAAACGTTTAAAATACATAGTAATTTTAAATGAGAAGCATTAAAAAGGAAAAAATTTCTACTCCGGAACTTTGAAACTGAAACGAATGCGAACTTCATTTAAAACTTTCCAAAATTTAACCAATTCAGTTTTAATTGCAAAATTAAAACCTATAAAAGAAAAAAATTTTAAATTCAACGTTCAACATGAAAGCTAAAAACTCTAAAATTGTAACCATTTAAAATTACCGAAATTATTCAGTTATTGGTGCATCAATTACAGATAGTTTAATTTTCATCTTTTTTTATTTTAAACTCAATTTGTAATTTTTTTATTTCAAATCTTCCTTTAGAATTATAATTCATTCTTGAAATTTGAAATTATTTATTTGTTTAAATCTTCAATTAAAAATCGGACAATTTTAAGATATTAAATTGAAAATTAAAGATTGAAATAAAGAATACAAAACAAGATGTCTGTAATGTGATTCCATTTCTTGATAGAAAGAAATGATGACAATTTTCCTTGATATGAATTGAAGAAATTTTACCCTAAGCATATTTCAATTTTCAAAAAATGTTTATTGAAAAAAATTCAACAAGGTACTTTTTTAGATTTAATGTTTATAAGAAATTATACACCATCATTAATATTTGAATATTCAGATGAGTTGCATGCTTTTAAAATGGGTTAGTAAAATTAAAAATTAAAAAAATTAAAAATGTTTGAATTGAAGCTTTTAAAATTGATCTATAATTCTACCAAATCTTAACAAATAAGACCATGTAAAACTTACAATAACTAGTAAAATTACGAAAAAAATGTATTTTTATTTGATGAAATCTCAGCCGACAGCCAAAGGTTAATAAATTATTTAAAAAATTAATTTTGTTGTAATTCTAAACATTTAGGACCATCAACACGTTCCTTAGTGCCTCTTATAATTTAATTTTATAAGAAGCTTCTTGACAGGTGTTAGAATTTGCAAATTTCAAAGATTAAGATAAATTGAATACAGAAGGGGCTAGCAGAAATTTTGAATTAGGAACGCCTCAGCGTATCCTTTTCTTATAGCAAAGTAACTTCAAAAGTTTATATATACTGATTGGAGACATCACATACTCTTCCGAAGTTACAAAAATCATAAGCTGTCTCTAAGTAAATAAAATTTCGTTTGGAGATTAGGGGTATTAAAAAAAAACGAAGTACGAATCTCAACTTACATTTTTTATTTTTTTATTCCTTTTGGGTCAAAAATGAACCACGTAAAAGTTGAAATAAATCGGATAATATTCAGAGGTCTCAGATCATAACGCAAAATTATACGTAATATGAATGATGCGGCTCACTAAAATAAGTATTTTTTCTTCAGTTTTTTTTTTTAAATTATACATACTTAAGGAGATATGCGAAGAAAATTGTTATAAGGAAGCGTTAATGATTTATTCCACTTACAGAAAGGTCTTTTCAGTATGCATTTAAACTATGTTTATGTTCTGTGAACAAAAAAAATACGCGATGATCGACCTTTCAATATTATGCGATTTATTTCTCCTTCCACGTAGTGTTCTAAAGAGTTTAAATGCTCGGAGAACTTCTCGCGAGCATGAGCAAATGCTCGAGAATTTCTCAAGCCTATATCTGCTCTGTAGAATTTATGAGAATTTAAGAAATATTTGAAATATAATGCGCAAGTTACGTTTTAAATAAAATTTTATCATTTTATCGCCCTCGCTGACACGTTTGAGGCATTAGAAATTAAAACTATATAGCATAATCATCATAATAGACTGAATATACATGAGTTTGAAAGAGTTAACCTATCAATGCGTCGTTCTCGTAGGGTTGTAAAATTTCATGAAAACTTGGTCCAATGAAAAGTTTCATGAAACTTTCAAGGTCTCGTGAAACATTGCAATGTTTCAAAGATAGCGGCGGGAAAATTCAAACCGCATACGAGGAAAATGAAAAAATTTGTTATTCTTACTTTCAACGACTCTTTTAGAAAAGTTTGTATCGGTTTATAGGTTTTTATCGGAATATAGTTTTTTTTTCAACCACGTGATGTTAGAGTAGACTGTTGAATATTTTTTAAACCAGATTTAAAACAAATATGTGATGAAAGCAGATTAAAAAAGATATTATTAGAAAAGATTATTTAAAAAATATACATTTAACGGTATTTAAACAAGTTTGATGAATACTTAAAAATATATTTAATTGAAACGGGAAACATATATATTTTTTAGTATGTCGATCTTAAATAAAAAGGACTTTAAAAGAAATTAAAAACAGTATTGTATAAAATCATAACTAAAATGTTATTCCTAAGTTCTGCAATACTTTATAGTTTAAGTGATGCTCATTTTTTGAGTATTTTATATGGCTTATAAAAATAAAGAGCTGGGCTAAAAAGTTCAGATTTATGCTTCAGCTATCGAAATTATATAAATGTTTTACATTTAGTTATTTTATATAGCTTTATAAAGAGACTGACCTAAAAACTTAAGACTTGTATTTGTAATGACTGAAGAAAATAAACTGTTGCATTCCAAAAATTTTTAGTAATAAATGTTTATCGCCTTGTCTTTTGCATCACGATATTAACTAAATTAACTTATCTATTTATATTGCGAATTGCAAAAAATAAAGAGCAAGCATGAATAAGAAAATGCATTAATGCAACTAACAATTAAAAAAACGAAACATTTTTTTACTAATATAGTATAATAAAGAACATTACAATACATAATAAACTATCGAACATTTATTAAATGAAAATTCTTTAAATTCTCTTAAATGCTCTATAAATGCTGCCTTTGAGCATAAATTCTTGACATACTCTCATGAGAATTTGCTGAACATAAATTCTCGGACATTTAAGAACAGTGCTTCCACGTTGTTCATTTTTAAACCAAAAGGAACAAAGAAATCAAAAATGCGAGTTGAGATTCGGACTTCTTTCTTTTTGAACACCACTAATGGAGATTAACTTAGAATATAGTATAATTCAAATTGATGGAAGAATATGAGGTAAATTAGAAAAAAAGTATTATGTGCAAACTTGTATGTACCCACTTAACAAATGAATGGTGAAGTGATACATACAAAATTGAGAACTGAGGGTAACCGGACCTTGATGGGTGATGGGAGCCCTTTTGGTGAGTACACCCATGGCTGGACGTGGTCTGGTGATCCCCACAATTCGGCCGATGGTACCGGCTCCATTACCCGTACGTGAGATTGAGGTTCCGATGCCGTTTGCACCGTTCCTGGCGGAAATCTTGTTCTCAGGAGTCGATCCCTGGGCTACTTCAGGAAATGCAAAGTTAGCATCTTCAGACTCCAATTTAATGTCCATTTTCCTCCTCTTTGAATCCTCTTCCCCGATACCGTTCCAGACCTGTTAAGCAATTGATTGGAATCAGTCGAAGGTACCAGGCTTGATTTAACATTTAATAAATAATTTGCGCAAGTACCTATATCACCAAGTTCAACTAACGTTGAACTGGCAATCCTCTCAGTCCTACAAATTAACTCTGCATGTATGTAGAACCTCTTGCTCAATGCAATTACGCACATAGATAAGAACGCGTATGTCAGGAATTACTGATTTCACATTTTTAAAGCGTCTATATTAAGCTTCACTCACAACTTGAATCTTCAATGTTTCAAGTACTTTCAATAGCAAGGGTGTATGCTACAATTCAAGAAAAAAATTTCCGGTCATTTTACGTTTTTCACCCATTTTGCAAACATTTTTCCCGGCCAAATTTTTATTTAATATTCAAAATTATGAAATTATATTTGAAACATTTTAGATTGAACGATTACAAATCAAGTGACTTAAAAATTACAATTTGTGAAATTAGGCCGGAAAAACTAAGTAGCTGCCTTGGAAATAAAACGGGTTTAAAATTAGGTATTTAAAACTGCACAACTTTTAATCTTAAAATTGTATAAATTTAGTATTTTAAACTCAAAACTTCCAAAATTCGAAAATTTAAAATTAGAATCGAAGAAATTTACAATCTTTTTTTTTTTTTTTTTTTTTAGCCGTTTAATTGCCTTTGATTGTAAAAAATTGATACTCCGCATGGAAATAGCCCGTGCGGACCTGATGCAGCAAGGTCGGACATATTTTTTGACTTAATGTCCGAGACTCAAAGAGTTGAGAATCACTGCCGTCGGTTATTTTTCTAATGTATAAATATATTTTTGTTATCAAACGAAACCATTTTACACCTTTGGTTACTTTCAACATAAATAAATAATATGTTAATATTCATGCACTTAGTGGAGTTTTTTCACACAAGTGTTTTTTAGGATTTAATTTGTTGGAATAATAATAATAATAATAATCTATGCACGTTCGTACTCCCGAGAGCATAAATTCGTTTCGTCTAAGCAGCTTCACACTACACCACCTCTCTTCCTCTGATCAACTTCACTGATGCTGGTTAACGAATTTACCCAGATAGCATAAAAAATTCCGTGAAGATTTCCTGAAACTTGCATTGTAAGGTTGGGCATATTGCATTGAAAGTTAGGGAAGGTTCGGTCAATGAAGAAAATGTCCGCTTATGAGGGAATGTTGAACGGCAAGTTTCAAGACAGTTTCAAAGATTTATTTAACTTAATTCGATGCGCAGTAGTTTTCTATAGGACCTACGGATGCGCGGTAGTTTTCTAGGGGACCAACCGCTGCGCAGTTGTTTTTTAACCCTCCTAGTACGCCACCACACATGTGTCATGATTATTTCCTATATTTACATATAAATAAATAAAACCGAAAAATAAATAAAAATTTTAATTATTTTTTGGTTTTACTATTTTTTTATAAATATGGGAAATAATCACGATACGTGTGTCTGGTGGTATACTAGGAGGGTTAAACCCCCCACTGCGCAGCCGTAGGTCCCACATAAAACTACTGCACGTCGAATTAAGTTAAATAAATCTTTCAAACTCTCCTTAAAACTTGCCGTTCAACATTCCCTGACAAGCGGATATTTTCTTAATTGACCGAACCTTGTCCTAACTTTCAATACAATATTCTCAAACTTAAAATGCAAGTTTCAGGAAATCTTCAGGGAATTTTTTGTGCTATCTGGGTATGCTCTCGGGTGTAGAGAAATAATGTTTCCTGATGAACCACATATGTCACCCGCGAAATAATCCTATAAATCGTTTAAATTATTTTATCGATTACTACTCTACATTTTATAATTTCAATAAATGGCGAAGCCACCCGTTAGGAATCGTTTAGTTCTCGACTGCGATACCCCATACGAAAGGCGTCTGATCAAAAGCGGCTCGCACTACTACGGCAACGGCAGACATCATACCGACGCGGTGATGCAGTGACGGTCTATCTCCATCGTCCGCGCTCAGTGTACTTCAGTACCAGTGCAAACGCTGTCAACCACAAAATAGACCAGACACTCTCAAAAGAAAAACTCATCCGAGCACGAGTACCCCAAGGTAGCATTTTAGAGCCAGTATTCTTTATTATATATGTAAATGACATCCCTGAGGTCCCTGAAGTTTCAATTGGACTGTGAAAGCAAAGTCAGAATCAATTCTTTTCTCAGTCAGAAAGCCGGTCAAAGTAGATCCTCCCAAAATGTTTAATGAACCAATAGAATGGAAAACTTCCATCACATACTTCGGGGTAAAACTACACAAGCGTCTTAACTGGAAGCAACATATCCAGGAAACTAATGGGAAAGCTCTCGGGGTTATTTCGCGATTTAATTCTATTATTAAGAGACATACAAAATAATTCCGCAGACGTATCCGAAAAACCCCTAGGTATACGAAGAACCTGTGTCCTTCACAGAGAATTTCAAGTACCATACATCTCAAAGTATATCAAAGAAACCGCCAATAAATTTTACGAATCTGCATCATTATCAGCTTTTGAACATATTCACCCCCTTCCCCCTCTTTTCTTCTCTCTTCTTTCATAAAACAAATTCACAGATTTTGTGGTTTTTTTCCGCTTGCGGGCTTTTTTCCACGCTTAATAAACGTCACTTTAAATTCCAGTCATGTCAAATTTCTCTCAGATTGTGTAATAATGCCCAAACGGGTAACGCACAACAAATTTTTAACGTCCGAACATTCTTCGGGGTGATCATTAATTGCGAGTGCGCGACTGGCCGCGCCAGGCGTCTACTCTCGTGCATTGTTGGGGCCCCCTCATCCCCGCCCCTTTTTTCTGGAAACCACATATCTCGTCCTTAGGAGATTATCCTTATGATCCTTTGCGAAAGCATGCAAAACCCAAAGACTTCCTCATGAAAGAAGCTTAACCCTTAACGTGCACACGTATCTCAAAATATCATAAAGTGCATATGGGGTCTTTGGAGGTCCCAACTCAAAAAATGCTTCGAGGAGTAAGAGCGGTTTGAAATTTCGACTTCGAAAAATTTCGAAGAACTCTGTTGGAGTAACTTTTTGAAAAATGATTGTTACATTGGACAAAAATAAGGTTTCTAGTTTCAGAAAAAATCATGATGTTAAAAACATGCTTGGGGTTCCAGGTGACCCAGAGTGCGCTTTAAGGGTTAAGGGCATGCTCTCCGGTGGCCACGTGACCAAACCAGTCCTCGGTTATGAACTGTTTTTTTGGTGTTCACCATGTCCAAACGCAATGATATATCGCTCTCAAAATTTGGAACATAGGAAATGAGACAATAAATTGCGTTTGTATATTTAGTTTGAGTCATAATTTTGACAAAAATTATCCGAGTAAAAAAAAAAGGTGTAAAATTAATTTCATTTTTTTGTTGGTGTCACTACGTCCACACGGATTGACATATCTTGTTTAGAATTTGAAAGATTAAATAAAAAGCACTATCGAACGTTTGTATTCATCAATATGTTTAGAATTTCAAAGAAAGTTTATTTATAAATTGATAAAATAAGATATTACCACCCGAGTTGTAGCACTTTGCAGGTAATGTTTGGTTTGATGAATTTCAGATTTTTTAATTCGCGTATGTTGCTCACTGACACAAATTTCAGACTAAATCGTCTAAACATTCTAAACAATCAATATAAAGAATAACACTTGCACATTCGTTGCAAAACAACAAATTAGTATCTGCAGACACGTAACCTGTCATTATTTTCGGAGCATTTTTAGCCATTTCTAGCGGAGAAAAAAGACACTTTCAACGTCGATAAAGTCGAGAGCACGTCACCAAGTTCGGTTATGAAAATTTTTTTCATTCGGATAATTTTCTTTCGAAATTAGTACTCCGACTAAGAATACTAACGCAATTTATTGTCTCATTTCTTATATTCCAAAGTATAAAAGCGGTATATCGTTGCGTTTGGTCATGGTGAAACACCAAAACAAATTTTCATAACCAAACGGTGACGTGCTCTCGACTTTATCGACGTTGAAAGTGTATTTTTTCTCCGCTAGAAATGGCTAAAAATGCTCCAAAAATAATGACAGGATACTTGTCTGCAGATACTTATTTGTTGCTTTGCAACGAATGTGCAAATGTTATTGTTTATATTGATTTTTTAGAATGTTTAGACGATTTTGCATTACTTGCAAAGTGCTACAACTCGAGTGGTAATATCCTATTTTATCAATTTATAAATAAACTTTCTTTGAAATTCTAAACATATTGATGAATACAAACGTTCGTTAGTGCTTTTTATTTAATCTTTCAAATTCTAAACACGATATGTCAATCCGTGTGGACGTAGTGAGCACCAAAAAAAATGAAATCAATTTTACACATTTATTTTTTACTTGGATAATTTTGTTCAAAATTAGGACTCAAACTAAATATACAAAACGCAATTTATTGTCTTATTTCCTATATTCCAAATTTTGAGAGGGATATGTCATTGCGTTTGGACATCGTGAACACCAAAAGAACACTTCATAACCGAGGACTGGTTTGGTCACGTGGTCACCGGAGAGCATGCCCTTAAGTTCATATTTTCTTGAAATCTATATAACCCTACCACTTCCTTACTCCTAAGTTCCAAACATAGTATTAAGTGGTTTTTTCCCGCTTGCGGGTTTTTTTTCCACGCACTAATGCTATTATCTGTTCTAGCCCCCCCCCCCTTTCTGGAAACCACAAGCAGTTTTAAAAGGAGAGCTTGCGACAACAATTTCTTGTGGCTTGGTACATGTAATTTTTTAGCCTAAGAAGACTCGATTTGTAAATGCCATATGTAAATGGGGGGTGCAGCTCGTGACGTGGTAAAATGGATGAAACTTAGTGAATTTATTGTTTATATATTGACTGAAATATTTTAAAAGGGCAGACGAAAATGGGGAAGAAAAGTCCTCGACAGACTGTGATAAAGTAGACCAAACGGTACACGGAAAATACTGAAAATTTTACTATAACTATTAAATTAAGATATTTAAATTTTAATTCTTTATTCTGGCGAGGTAATTTACACTCTTTCGAAATCGGCCAGAAAATTTGAAAAAGGTTGAAAATGAACGAAATTGCGGCCTTTTTCTGAAAATCGAACATTCTCATTTATTTTATAAAACTTTCGATACTTAAATAGAGTACAAATGAAAGTTATTCCTCTTTGAACACTCTGCGTAAGGTTCCTTTACCACTTTTTAATATTTTCCATCGTTTCCGAAATATTTACATACATATGCATATTTAAAAAAAATTAATTTCTTGTTGTTTATATACGTGTGCGGTGTCTTTTTTCAACAATTTTGTTAACAATCGAATGCGAACAACCGAAAACTGCACGCTGCTCTACTGTATCCATCCTATGACTGGAAGGCAATCCGCCAAAATTACGCGAAGTCGAGTCCTTTTAGTACCGTTCAGAGGAGTTGAGAACGGACCCGAAATGTGCTTCCAACTTATGATAAAGCGAAGTGGTTTGTTTTTCATACGCGCCAGAAATGTATCGTCACTATAAAAAAGAAAAAACTTTGGGGCTTTAGATTTCATAAAGCCTCTGTTGGTGAAGAGGTTCAACTTGTCTCGTTGATTGGTTTAAGACCGAAAAACGGAAAACTTCTGTCTCACTCTTATAGCTGAGTGAGGAGTCGTAGCAGTGGAAACGCCACATCTGTTATGTGGGTAAAAATCCTGAAATTTCTCCTTCCTGGAGAGGCCTGTTTTACAGTGTCTGGCTTTGTTGTGCCTCCCTAGGCATTATGCGGCATCTACGAAAAAGAACATCATTGCGTTAGAATTTCAAAGGGTCAGATGTACATTGAAGGTCCCGGAATTTAGTTCGCCGCATTTCCCTGATGGGGAAAGATGAGAACAAACTAAATAGGCGACCGGCCCCTAAAGAACCTTGACTACCTTTCCAGCTAGTGATGCCGTTCAAGTCGAGAGCTGTCGATAAAAGCAAGGCAGGAAACTCGAGGCCAGATGCAATCAATTGAATGGAAATCCCGTACTCTAAGTCTAAGACCCCGGCTTGCCTGACCCCTCGCAGCAGGGGTCTTGTCTGTAAGACGGTCAAAATAACGAATTCATGTTTTTTTTTAAGTTTCTACTTGACGACATGCAAATAAAATATTCGGAATCTACAAGTTTTCGCGATTTTTAGCGTATGTAATTTTTGTTCGAAGAGTTAAGAAATTCCCACAACAATCATCCTATAAGAGCTTTAATTTATTCGTCCTTCCCAGGCGGTCGGTTTAGTGAAGGAAAGATGCAAATTTGCGAAAAAACTCAAGCCTTCAAGGCGAACCCAAGACGAGGCCTCACATTTCAAGGCCATGAAATTCGGCCGCCTTGAATTGGCTGGAAAAGGAATCTCTCAAGTTATCCTGTCTTGCTTTTGTCGACCTCCACCTTTTCTATTTCTCGTCTAAACGGCATCACTAATTAATAGATTCCGAATATTTAATTTTCATATCGCTAATTGAAAAAAAATGTATTTATTATTTTGTCCGATTAACAGACAAAAGCCTCTGCTGGGGAGGGTCATGTTCGCACATCTGGTAGTGGGAACTTAAGACAAAGATTGAATGCCAAGACGAGGCCTCGACTTTTCGAAAAAGTTCCAAGACAATAAATTCAAGGAGGCAGGGTATGCCTCGTGATGTCTTGTCTTGATGCTTGACATTTCTCGCTCGACGGCATCACTATTTTCAGCGGCAAGGGTCTCTCCATTCGTCACTCATCTACCTTGGAGCGAGTGGAGTGGACCTGTTTTTGGGATATTTTAACTTTTCTTGACTCTTGTTGGGCTTCCGGAATGAAGAGATTCCGAGAAAAAAATGCGGTAAGGAGGATTTTAATGCAGACTTTTCAAGTTGCAGGGCACGAAAGAAAACCGCTTCTATTACTCGCAAACTCGGAGCCCCTTTAGTCCGTTTTCAACTCCTGTGTCCCGTCCTGAAAGGAATCCATTTCACGAGTCGTTGATGCAATACTTTCCAATCCTGGGAAAATTCCAAGAATTTTCGTCGAAACTGCTCAAACCACAGATGTGAGTTTTCCACTCTCCACTTATCATTTTACTTTTCGAGAGTAACCGCCAACCGAGCTCTGTTGAGTGAGCAAAGAGTAGCGGTGGTGAAAGTGCCCCATTTGAATTTGTACTCAATTTCTCCTCGCTGAACAGGCCTGCTTTAATTTTTAGCGGTAATAACGTGGAATCGAAAGGCCAACTACTGCACTTCTGGTGGTTTTCAGCCCTCGTACTGGCACTGAAATACACTGAGTGCAGACGCCGGAGATAAACAGGTGTCTGACCATAACAGCGTGAGACCACTGCTTCGTCCGCGTGATGTCTGCCGTGCGCAAGTAGTGGCAATAAATCGAGCGACTGCAATATGTATTCCTTTAAATGAATTTTGGAGTTTTATTCCGCGGTTTCTCTCCATCAACAAATGAGATAAGTGTGAAATAAATAAAAATACAGTAGAAGCATAACAATACTCATACAAAGCTCGTGAAATGTCTTTAAGGCCATGTAATACTTATCCGATCTCTACTTTACTGATATTTTTCACAACCACTTACGTTCAAACGAATAAAATATCAAACTGAAAGCTTGGGAAGTGTATTAAAAGGCACTAAGGAAATGTATAGAAATTTGTAGAAATTTAGGACTATACAAACGTTTCTCACTGCCTTTTATATGATTTCCTACATTTTCAACTCAACATCTCAATTCGTGTGGACTGAGTTGTTGCAAAAAAATGTCGGTAAGGTTCAAATCGAGTAAGTATTAAATGACCTTAAGGGCATGTGATACTTCAATCGGGTTCAGTTCCCCCGGGTTTTTGTCCACAAAACTTAAAATTTTTAAAAACTGAATTCGGAGAAGCTATAAAATAGAATAAGGGACGTCCCCAAACTCTTTTTTTTAAAGGGGTAATAGCAAAAAAAATATATTCTGCTAAATACAATTTTTCTGTATATGCACTATTTGGAGGTTAGGATCGGTTGTCAAGTCTCTGTCATTCCGACAATGTCGGTGTCTGTTGTACCGAGTGGCATAGAGGGCGTCCTAACGAGCATAAATTAAATTATTTATGAAATATATTTTTTGGATCGCCTACAAACAAGCTTAGTTCCGGGACATTATTTACTATGTTTTGTTACTTGTCCTAAGTTTTCGACCAAAAATATTGTGTAGTTTGGAAGTAACGCTACGGGGAGAATTGTAACAAACATAACCTTAAAATACACACATATTAATCAAATTTAGCGAAATGAAATTTTTTTTAATTATTCCACAACAGAAGAGTTCGAGGACGTCCGTTAGCATGTTTGTTATCATTCCTCAAATTTTTAAAGCAAAATCTTTATTATTGTAGGAAAAAAGCCGGGGGAACCTAACACTGCTAAAATCGATAATTTTTTAATTATCACATGCCCTTAATAATGTCTTTATAATCTGTATTATATGTCTATGAGGCACGAATTTAAACAGAAATTATAGAGACATCCAAAATAGGACTATCTCCCTGTTACCCACTGGTTTATAGATGTGATCTCTCCTGGTTTTCACCAACTTTAAATGTGTTTTTCAAAATTGCTTCGCCGATACATTTTTGTAGCTAGAGAATTTATTTTGGCTTGAAATAATTAGAATATCAGGAATTTATTTAAAAATAGGCTAATATTAGTAAATCCATACCGACCACATGGAATATATTTCTGCAATCGATGATATTATATAAAGATGTACCTTGAACTACAGTACAAGTTGTAAAGATTGAAATTATTAGCTTTACAATTTAAAAATGTTTTAATTTTTAATTGTTTTTATTTTGAAAATGAACAATTAGAATGATTCAGACATTTCAGAATTACGTATTGTAAACAGAATGAGCTCATAGTTGAAAATGTTGTGAATTGAACCTTTCAAACTCAAAAGGCTTTCAAATCGAACTCATTAGAAATTTCATGATTTCATGTGATAGCAAGTGCGTGCCATGTGAAGAGATTGGAAAGATTTTTTTACTAAAACTATATGAAGCCACACAATGGTTTATTCTTTCTACTAAAATTTTGTTAAATCTCGGTCAAAAAATAAGTTCGCTGTAATTTTCCGTTGAACTTTCAACTTTCCTGATCCATCGGGTACCTTGAATAATGTAAAGCATCTTATCACAAAACTTTTGTAATTTGTTGTGCACAATTAGTTTCAAATAAACAATTAATTTACAATTAAGTATAGTCGAACTCTGATTTAACGTCGGTATCGGGGCTGTCCTTGGACCTGACCTACCCTAACTGAACCTGATGTAGCGTACCCCGCCCACCTCGCGCAGCTCCTGACAAGCCAACCCGCGGCGCGGCGTGAATTCTCGGAAACGGTAAATTCGGGAACGTTAAATCAGAGTTTGACTGTATTTATATGGTCAATATTTTAGGCACTCAAATTTCCCTAAACTTCGAAGGTTATTCAAAGAGATGTCCAAAATCAAGAAAGAACTATATTTAGTTTAGAGAATATGACCATCAGGGTTGTTAAAGAAAAAGCTAGATGCGAATTTTTGTTGGGAGCAATTCCATGTCGAATCATCTGAAGAATTTCATCTATTGTTAGTTATTTTGATGTAAATTCTTGTATCCTTTCTCTTGTGTGTTGGAAGAAAACCCCTAAAGTAATTTTTGAAAAATTCGCAAAACTTAGAAAATATTCCAAATTGAAAATTTTGGTTCTTTTTTCAACTTTCATAACTTCGGTGACTTTTATGGCATTAAGATGAATTTTTTTCAATTATTCATAATAAGACGTAATTGTAAAGAATTATTTGATGAAAAAAAAATCAATTTTTATTTTCTTTACATTTTTGATAGATACCTTATAATGTGCTCTAAAAGCCTTGTAAATATAAAAATGGAATACAAATTTGTTTTTGAAAAATCCAAAAAGGGCTGAAATTTTCAATTTTGAACATCTAAGTTTCTTAAATTTTTCAAAACCTATTTTAGGAGTTTTCTTTCAACTCCCAAGAAACGGAAACTAAAAATATCATCAAAATTCATAACTATAGATGAAATTCTTTTGATGATTTTACATAGAATTGCTCTTGGGGGAATGGCTCATCTTGTGAGGTCGTCAAAAAAAAAAGTGAATACGTATATTTTCTTTTTCCGCCTACCCCCTCTATTTTCCCACAAGCATAACATGGGGAAATCCCTCATTACTACAAACATTAAACTGGAAGGCGTAATTTTCAATAAAAAACCATGTTCATTTGTTTCAACCATTTTTCTCAAAAAAGAAGTGACACATTCTCAGATTAACTTAAGCTATTTAATGACGATTAACTTATTAGTTTATGTAATTCAGAAAATGTGAAAATTATGTTTGTTTTGTCGAAAAAAGTGTTTAAACAAATGTGACCGGCCGTGAAGAAAAGGAGCCAACGCGCGGTAGCTTTATTTTACAGGAGGGGCGATCGGAACAAGAAGTTCATAAGAGGTCCTCACTCTACAGTTTGTTAACAATTCGAACTTTTCAGATATAGGAATAATATTTTACATTCTCATTCATGAGAGTGTAATGTAATCGTCCAAATTTTCGATCTCTGGTTTTTAACGGGTCTTTACGTTTCGGCACTCACAGATTCCGAAAATCATACAATTTTGTCGGTGTCTGCCTGTCTGTCTGTATGTATGTCTGCATGGTTACCTGAATGTTGTAGCCACGCTAACTTTTGAAGGATTTGTCGAATCGAGTCAGCCATTGATGAACTTTTTAAGGGTCACAAAATGAAGGTTAAGTTCGTTAACCAGATATTTGGGATAAAAATTCAAAAAGTGAGCACATTTTGAAAATTTTTTAGACCACTTTCTTTCAAGATATGAATATTCTATGTACGGTTATTAGTAGTACGAAAAAATACAAACCATTTATCCTTATCACATTTTTCGATAAAATCAAAATTATCAGAATTATAATATTTTTAAAGTCCAAAAAGACAAACGAAAATTAACATTTCAAGCCGAACAACGCACGATATGAAAAAAAGTCAAGAGGAGAAACCAGTTTCTTTTTGAGAGCCGTACAAGATTATCATAAG